>CAJNJA010016410.1:0-11363 GCA_905231915.1 Symbiodinium necroappetens | reverse complement strand
TTGCAACCTTGTTGAAATAATTTTCGTTCATGGGCACATCTCGATCTCGTGACGCTCTTAGAGGCTCCAGAGGACTTGCTGCTGCTGCTGCTACTACTACTACTACTACTACTACTACTACTACTATGACTACCATCACTACTACTATCACTTCTACGACTACTACTATTACTAATACTACTACTCTGCTTCATCCGCCCCGCCTCTGCGGGTGTGGGGTTCTCGGCTTAGCCCCTCGCCATCTCCGCTTTGTGGAGTTCTCGGCTTTGCCCCTCGCCAGTCGGATCCTAAACTCTAAACCCTAAAGGAGCCAGGGGGGGACCACCTGGGCGCCGGGGAGGGGGGTCGGGGGACGCAGGGCAGCCTAGGGTACCCTGAGGGGAAGACCCTCAAAAAAAACCCGACCCCACAGAGAACCCTCGGCTCCTGCACTCTAAGCATGGCTGCCTCGGAGCCCACGCCTTCCAACCTCCGAAATGACCCTGAACCAAACCCGAAACCTTGCGCACTCGGGCTTTCAAGCCCCGAAAAACCCGAAACCTCGCGAACAAACGGACCTACCTGCACTCCTAATGGCGACCCTCCTACAACAACATTCTGAGGTCCCAGCCGCGCCCGCCCCGACCCACCCAGCCCACCCCCCACCGGCTTCAAAGCAAAAGCGGCTGGAGCACAAAGTCAAAGCAGCAGCGGCAAAGGCAGGGGTTCGGGTCGGGGGGGCGCCCCCTCGGCCTCGGGTGGGATAGGGACCTAAGGCAAGGACGAGGGGTTCGGGCAGCCTACGGGGAGCCTACGCTCAACCACTCGACGGGCACTCCTACGTCGGGAGCCGAAAGGGTTAGGGACCCTGAAGTCCCGGAAAAAAACACCCTAAACCAACTTACCCCCGAAACTGCGGCTCGCTTTCCCACGCCCGGGACAGTCAGCCCCCGTCTCAACAGAAGGATGCTGCCGCGGCCTCCCAAACCGCGGCCCCCGCCTGAGGAAATACAAAGGAGGGGCTGGAAGGCTGGGGGCTGCGGCTGGGCTGGAGGGTTGGCGGGCTGGAGGACTGCAGGGCTGGAGGGCTGAAGGAGGGGGAATTGGAGGGCTGGACGAAGGCTGGAGGGCTGGAGTGCAGCAGGGCTGGAGTGCTGGAGAGCCGCAGGGCTGGAGGAGGGAGGGCTGGCTGGTTGGTGGAGGGCTGGGCTGGAGGGCTGGAGGGCTGGAGGAGGGGGGCTGGAGAGCTGGGTTAGGGTGCAGGGCTGGTTGTTGGAGGGCTGAGCTGGAGGGCTGGAAAGCTGGAGGGCTGCAGCAAGGCTGGAGGGCTGCAGCAGGGCTGGAGGGCAGAGGAGGAGCTGGAGGACTTGCAGTCCATAACGCAGAGATTGAGGTGTGGAATTCGGCCGGGTATCTCAACCTCCGTCATCATCAGATGCTGCTGTTCATTCTGCACAAGCAGTCCCTGACCGGAGAATCCGGGATCACCAGTGGGGCCATAGTCATTCAGATGCATGCATTGCATGACATGGCATCACATGTATTTACACATATTGTGCTTCTCTGTGTTACTTGCCCGTGAGCAACAGCTGGAATTGTCGGCCGACGGATTCAAGGCCAAACTCTTGGTCGAGATGAAGACCCGTGGAGAACCCGTGGCAACCCGGCATCCTTCAGAGGGGTATGAGCCGGGCACTCCCAGTGCCCCAGTCCTCAGTCCTGCTGTTGCAGCGTAGGCACTGCGTGAGGGTGATCCTGCAGTCCCACGTCCTGCAGTCCCCCTGGGTGATGCAGTCCCGAGTGTTGCAGTCCCATGTGTTGCAGTTGCAGTAGACCCACGTTATATATTCTATTTTGCAGACCCATACAATCTGTAACTAACAAGGGTTCTGACGAAGACTGCAGACTGCCAACGGCCTTAGTGTACAGGGAATCAAAGGCTGAAGACATCTGTCGATGCAGGTGCAGCTGATGGATCATGAGTTGCACCGGTGTCCGCGGATGAGTTTTTAACAATAAGCTATCAGGCCTACGAGGCTTGAAATGTTTCCTAAGCCTATGAATGTTGAGGCTTCAAAAGTTGATCCTGCTGAGGCTCTTGGTTCTACAGCAGTTTTGCAGTCCAGGTTATTCTAGGGACCGATATCTATAAACTAGGGGCACTTCCTGGTGGACTGCAGAACTGCTAGACTGTATACAAGCCTTTGGGCCTAAGCGGCTTTTTGCAGGCTCTACAGTCTTGACTTAGTCTCATGAAATATGTTATATATATATGTTGTAAATTACATTACTGGGGCTTCTTATGGGACAGCAAGACTAGACTGTGCAAGGCCTACTTTCCGGGCAAGCAGCCCTGAATCAATCCTGAACATAGTACAATAGTAGTAGATTTTTTCCTCCGTTGCGCAGCGTGCTTCTGCTCAAAGTCAACACATCCTGTTCCCAGGCCCACACTGCAGTCTTATTGCAGTCTGTGTGCTGTGCCATGGACCCAGGCCCAATGGACGACTGTCCCCATGACCGACGGGTACTGATGGAATGTGAGCGAAAAGCAAAACGCAAGTGGGTAGTCATTCTTCTCAAGATGACTGAGCAGTATGTACGAGCAAAGTTCCTTCGGATGAACAGAGATCATGCATCTGTTCCTCCCGGTGATCCTCCAGTGACGCCAAGATGCTTGGAGAACCTTTCCAAGCGTGTGGGAAAGGAAGTTTGTCCACTTCAAAGGAGAGTCCGTGCTTATGCAGAGTGGCTCGACCTCATGAAATAATTCAATGCACAGTCTTTGCAGGTCGTGCAGTCTTGCAGTCCTCAGTCCATCATAGCAGTACAGCTACAATGCTACAATCAACATAACAGGCCTCAGACCTGACAGGACTGCAAGGCGGAGACTGCTTGCTGCATGTCACAAGATCCGAGACACATCCGATGTGTTTGAGTGCAAAACGGTGCGAGCCTCAGATCGGTTTAGGGTTTAGGGTTTAGGAGGGTCGACACCACCCAAAATCGGTATCTTACTTACCTCCTGCTGATTTCGTAGTTGTCTTGCCGAAGCATTTTGTTGTACAAACGAATTAGATTGTCGAAAGCCAACCGAAACCAGGGGAGGCAAAGTGCCGTACAGCATGCCTTGCGTATCATCAGGTCCGCTGCTGGGTGAAACGACACCGTCTGCCACTCTGCCTTCCTGTGGCGCTCAGCCTTGCCCGAAACTGGGTGAAACGTCACGGTGAACACACCTTCAAGTTAAATTCAGGAACCAGCCTGGCTCCCAGGTCAGTCCACTTCAACGATTTTCTGCGAGGATTGCGGGTTTTTTAATGTAGCTGGCATAGACGAGAGAGCTCTTTGAGCATTCTTACACACAGACACACACACACACACACGCGCAGAGCACTGGAAACTCAGTTTTGAAGTCACTTGCACTGACTGTGTCACCGGCTGGGTTCATTCAGCCAATCGCCCCAGCGGCCCTGTTCACCATGTCGGCACAACCCATAAACGAACTGACAACTTCCAGAACCAAGACTGGCATGATCTCACTTTATTTTTCAACTCAGTAGCTCAGGCAGGTATTTCAAATTAAGCCGTGACTTCCAGCTGAAAGTGTTTCACCTCCAGCCAGCAATCCAGTCTCAGGTCCAGGACTCTGGCTGGGCCAGTGTCGGAACACAATTCGACGTTACGTACTTAACTTACGTTGTCCATGATCAACGTCTGTACGTGTGCAGCTCCTCATTGCAATTCCAGCAATGCTTCAACCATATACTCACGATCCTTGAATGGAACGTAGAAGGCTCGGCGCTGGATCCACCTGGCAATGGCGCTTTGCATGGTCATCGAGTACACAATAAGCACCACAGGTCCTGTTCATGCCACCATAGCAGTGGGAATGACTCATCGGCCACCTGCAAACCAATGGCACTCTGCCTTGCATCATCGGCCGTGCTTCTGGTTTTGCCGATGCCCTCGAAACTCTTCCCCACGGTGCCCTTGAAGCAGCCCTTGCTGATTGCCTTGCCCTTGCTGGAGCGGGCAGAGACACTGCTGAAGTTGCGGTCCTTCGATGCCTTCTGATTATTATTCTTGTGGCGGTGATAGCCCTTGCCGATTGCCTTGCCCTAGCTGCCGTTCTTGCCCGTCACGCCACTTCGGCCCTTGGCACTCTGCCTTTGGAAGGACTCGCCGCCTTCACGGTGCCAGCAAGACAGAATCTGTCTGAAACCTGAAATAAGGCGGCGCCAAGTACTCTTGAACTCATTAGTTCTTTGTTATGAGTCAACCTCATTGGCATGAGTTTGACCCCACCCACCATATCGAAGATGTGCAGTACCAATGCGTCCACATGCCGCCAAATAGTCATGCGAGTCCATGGCTCACATGGCCGAGATCTGTCATCTCTGTTCATAGCGATGACAATGTCAGGCTTTACCCGGAGCTTGCAGATCGGATTGGACGAACAACACGGCCATCAAACAGCTGCAACTCACAATTGTCGTAAATCAGAACATCATCCATGGGCCACGTCCCGACATCTTGCTGGCATGGTTTCGGTGCTGTCTGGCTAGTCCATCCAGAGTTCCGAAATCTTGGACATGGCGCTCTGCCTTTTTCATCCAGTGTTCCAGTTTTGCAGCCCTTCGGAGCTTATGCAAACCATACGTATAGTCGGACTTCTCTGTCACAGTTTACACAATTCCATCGAAGTTGTCGCAAGGCTTCCCTCCAGTGATCGCCGCCACGATCAAGCAGCGTCGGCAGAGGTGGCAAAGATTTCAATTGAAGCAGCCATGGGCATCAGGAAGGCTTTGAAAGACTGAAACAGACTAATAGCATCACACCAGTAACTTTATTTACAGGTTACATTACATTGGATGATGACTTTCCCTGTTGCATTACATGACATTGGATGATGACTTTCATTCAATGAATCGCTTGATTTGACAGCAGATGTTTCATTCGGTGGTGCTTTCATTGACACACTCACTATGCAGGGCAGCCTGGCCTCGGCGATGTTGTAGACGTAGAACAGCAGGAAGCCAGCACCGGAATTTGAATCAATCACCAGAAAAATGATCAAAATAAAGACTTGAAAAATAAGTAATGACAAATAGAACAAATAAAATCAAAAACAAACAAACCAGGACAAAGTTCGCAAAATACGTGACAAAATGAGGTTTTAGGCCTAATATTAAAAAGCCCTGATAATCTAAACCCTGTGGTTCTGGACCCTCGCAAGAGGTTAAGGAGAATTGCAGTCCGTTAAAATACCGAGCTGTGACACTCGCCTTAGAGAAGCAGACCAAGCCAACGTGCACCTGGTACATACCAGATAACATGCACTGCGAGAGGCGCGCTGGTCGAAGAAGTCACGAGGCAAAGCAAGGCGGTCCGTTGCTTCGAAGAGCTCTAGAAACCTCGGCTGCAAATTTGGCACAGCATGGCTTCAGAGATGTCTGTGAGGCGGGGGAAAGATCTGCAGATTTCCGGGACATCGGAAACCTTCAGCGCATGTGAGGTGGCCCGGTAGCCTAGCATGTTTCGAGCATCTCAGAGAACAAAGGCGCCTGCTCCGGAACTTTGTTGTCATGTCCATGTCCCCCAATCAAGCGAGGAACTGAGCCAGAAAACAGAACAATGTCGCCGATTTGCGCGTCCCGTCCGCGTACCTGAAATGTAGCTGCGTATCCGTGGAGGCTTGAGTTGCTTTTCGGTTCTTCCACTTTGCGACGCGAGTTGGCGATTTCGAACAAGCGACAAGATTGAAATCAACAACGGCTTCCATCCACAAGGACTTTACACAACCCGGTCTCGTGCCTCCTTGCTTAACACAGTCCAAGTCGGATAAATGCAAACTTGGCGAACCAAAGCTTCGGGAAGCCAAGACATGCATCCTTATGTCCTTATGGACTCACGATTCCGGCCTTGTGCCTAAGGCCACTCTTTATGGCTTCAGAGCGTCAGGGCTTCAAATCGGCATGTACATTCTCGCGGACAGGAAGGCCGGCGCATGGGAAGCTGTCAGCTACGGCCTCTCAATTTCACGCGTTGTTGTTATCTTTAGCGCCGCTCTTCGAAGAGACATGTCTGTGCCCGTCCCTGATTAAAACACCACGCTTTCTCAGTCATCCCCGTGCATACACGCAGTTGGAAGACGGCGAACGCGACAACACAAAGAGTGCCGAGATATCTCCAAGCTGCAGGAACCCAGTGTTCAAGTTCTCCTCTGGCCTCATCTCGGGTTGCCAGAGGTCTCGGTCGGGGAAGAAATGGTCTGTGCCTGGCAGAAGTATTTGCACATGGTTTTCCACTCTGACATGTCACCGTGTGCCATGGTACAGTGAACCGACCACGGCCTGTCTCCAGATCCGAGTCCGCCCACACAGCTCGGAAGGGGTCAGACAGCAGCACGCTGTCTGCATCCAAAACAAGCAACCTTAGCACATGGGCAGTTCTCTAAAAGAGTACCGTTTAGGACTTTAGGGTTCGTTTTATAAGGGTGCCGGACTATACTTGGCACCCGAAAAGGGACCCTAATTTAGAGAACTACCACTGCAGGAAGCGCAACGTGGCAGGAGATTCCTTCCGCATGCAACTGACTAACACTGAGTGGAGCGATCCGCGTAGCACGAAGCATGCGGACAGCTCGCATCAAGATCGCTCAAGTGTTGACCTGGGAGCTCTAATCCGATGTAGAGCCCGGTCATCAGCAGCCGGAGCTTAAAATCCCAGCGCTCGGCAGCTTTGCCCGAGGGAGACATGTGGCGCGTGTAGCGAAGGGAGCAGACCCTTCGACGCGTCAGCTCCTCCAGGGCCGGGCGTGGTGCTGTAACATGTTGTAACCCCGCAGCCCTGGTAGAAACACATTCAGACGCGGTGTAGTAGAAATTAGTAGAAGCCCAGCCGCAGTCCCGAATCTACGAATGAACTATACAAGTAAGAACCACTGTGCAGAGCCAAAACAGAAGGCAGGCTGGCTAGCTTGATGCTCACGGTGCATCCTAACGTGTGAACCCTCACAAGCGGCTTCCAAGAACTGCAGATCTGAAACCACCTCTGAGTCTCCTCGTGTGCAGCATGGTCCATTGCCACCACCTGAGCATGAGCACGTGGCCCAAACCCTAAACCCTAATAAACCTCCCCGATACCCTAACTCATTCGAGAGGCAGGAGAGGAAGCCTCGACTAGGAAAATGGAGTCCAAGCTCTGATCATGCTGCCTGACCTAAACGTCTAAAATCTGACTGGGCCCATGTCAAAAATCACCGCATCCTTGACAGGGCCTCCCCTCAGTCGTTATACCCCGAATCCCAGCCCACAATCACGAAAGCCAGTCGTCTCATACAAGGAGAGTCAAGCTGCGCAGAAATGCGGAAAGAGGCCCGGCACCTGCCAGAGTGCAGAATTGGGAGGAGCCTCGTGGCCCAGACTTTAGATCCGGGATTCGGCATCATTGCACTTAGTATGGCGGAATTCATGTCCCTTTGCTCCAGAAATAAGCCTCCCCCACACCGGCCCCCACCAAACCAGAGGCCGCCTTCAGCTGAACCGACAAGGCCAAGTTCTGAGCCAAGGCCAGGAACTCCGGCCGTTCACCTGAGAGGCCAGGGAGGGCTCGAGGGGTTGGGGGCTTCGAGTTCCCACAAGGTCTCCAGTGGTCGAGTGAGTTCAGGGTCTCCTTGCGAGCAAAAAAATGAAACCCTGCTCTTATGCGTATGAGCATCAGCACTCTCCCTGAACATTACACCCGAACAACTCCATCCAGCAAAGACTTGCCAAAAGAAGCGCCAGCTCACGCAGCGCATCCCAACACCCGAAGGAGAACGCCAATAGCACTCAGCCCTGAGGCTCCTGAGCTCAAAACTCCAGCGCCCCTGCGCTAACACAAAGTAGCATCGCCTGTGGTCCATGTCAGCACTGCACGGCGATCAGAGTCTGCCAGGTGTGTGAGGGCCTGCAGGTCGAGGTCATGGAGCACATAGCCTTGGGGGTGTGTTAGTAGCTTAGACTGCTTATGGTTTGTCTGTTTGTCTGGTTGAATTCTTAGGCTTCTTTTGAGTCACCCGGGCTCGAGATGCGAATGGGACTAGTTAGCTTTTTCCGCTCTGGCTTCAAGCTTCAAGAACTGATCTCATGTCTTGTTGATCTCTACATACCATCATATCGTGCAGCCTTCACATGACTGCGAGTAGCTTTCAGATTCTGGACGTTGTGATTGTCGACCAAACTGCACTTTAATCTAGAGACCAGTCCGGAACAATCGTGAGTGTTCCAAGCGTTTATGGACAATACAGCGAGTGTCATTTTTTCGTCCCGGGGAATAATTCGACAGACTCCAAGTGGTCGTGGGCAAGCCCTGGTGTTTCATGCATGTCCGAAGGCGGCAAACCCACATCGGAGAACTGTTCGACGCAGGAAGTTGTAAACATGCCTCCGCACGAGCACAACAGCTCTGCCAAGGACACTGTGCCACATACCGCCGAAAAAAAACAAAGTCCCAAGGGCCCTGGTCTTGGCCTGGGCCTACAAATCCAAAGCAGGTGGGCCGCGAGACTTCTGCACTTCTGTGAGGGACTCCAGGAGCTCGGGCACCTCAGCTCTTGGAATACCGGGACCAACTACGAGAAGAGAACAGCAACACCGATGCCTATTATAACTGTGTCATACTGTGTCAGTCTCTGCGTCCATATCGGTGCTGGAACGTCTCACATCTTTGATCTCAATGTTTCCACCTGCTTCGAAGGCCTGATTTCTATGTGCTGGATCTGTCGGTGAAAGACATGCGCAGACATGCCCAACTTCTTGTTGCACATGCCCTAAACCCGGGAACGGTCAGAAAGACCCCTGCACTCCTCCTTGGGGATCTCCCAGACATGGAAACTTCAGTCACTAGGGAACCATGCATGATAAAAGGCCCAACTAGTCGGATCCGCAGTACTAGGACCCATAGTATAGAACCCCTGCCCTGTTTAGAACCTCCAGATGGGTAGTGCAGGTTAGAAGTCTTAAAACAGAGTCGGCGGGCATGCGCCTGCACGCAGAAGATGCGCCGGCAAGGGCAAGAACAACAACAATATGCATCCGCATGTGTGTATTCCGATGTATTATATTTGTATGAATCTATCGTAGTTTTATTTTGTGTGTGTGTATGTATATATATATATATTACACACGGAGACATCTGAGCTAAGACCGAACATGGTTGATGTCGGCATGGCTTCGGCAACAAACAAACACATGAACACATCGACTGACTCAATCAATCAAAAGAGCTCGACCCCATTTGCGCCCCATCTAGGATTGAGTCAGCCCCAGGAAGCCCCATCTAACCTCTCAGCCCTCAGGGCCCTATAATTCCTAAATCCTACATCCATGAAGCCCTACTGTAGGACCAGGATGCATGAATCTGCATCCTGTTCCCTAATCATTGGCTCGACAAGCCGTGCCACAGAAGGGCTGGGGTCGAAGTCGGCCTCTGTTGGGAGATCTGCCCCGCCTTGACCGCGGTCTGCGGGCTTCCTGAGACTGCATCGAGCTGAGCAGCTTCGCTGTTCCGGCGGACTGTCTGCGTTTCGCTTCGAAACGACATTACGAGCCGTGCGTGGAGCAGCTCTATCACGAGTCGAATATCCAATCTTCAGCACAGTGCCTCCCAACCCCAACTCTGCACGACAAGTCGCAACACGATTTGTTGAGCAGCGCTGCGGAGTGCAACCCAGCGTTCGAAACTGGGAACATGGGGCGGAGACGTCAGGTTCTGAGGCTTTAGCTAAAGCCTAATTACTAATGCTCCGTCGAGAGGGCGGGCCTTGAGGCGGCGGTACTGTAATCAGTGTAGAATCTTACATCTGGGTTCAGAAGTCTGTCTGATTTTTCACATGTGAACAGAGCCTCCGTGGCTAACTGACGCCCGAGACACAGCTCGGCCACAGGGACCTCCTCCTCCTCAGCTGCCTGGCGGGTTTCGTGAAACCTTACAGGGCATAAGACTGCTGTGAAAGCTAGTAGCGCTAGTAGTTGGTTGCTACTCTATCTAGCCAGCTAGTATTGCTGTGTTCTTTTGCTACGACTCTTTTGCCGCTTGTGTTGAGGCAATAGTTTTCATCATGCACTTCTGTGCCGAGCTGTGTGCGAGGAGCCAGATTTGGGTTCACGATACACGTGGTTGTTTGAGGTTTGTCTCTGCAACAGCTGCGGGTGGCATTGGTCTGGCAAGATTCCAAGTACCCTTGAGAGTAGAGGCGTGGCTTGGCCGGTATGCGCCATCGGCACAGTTCTTCAGAGATGTCTGCCGACAGCGCAACGACCACCTCGCCTTCTGCAAAGTCTGCTTTGTCGAAGGGCTAACCTGCACACTGCACAGGAAAGTACGGCCTGCAGATGTAAGGTATGGGGCATGCAGTGAAAGCTGGTTGTGCAATGTTGTGCAGCAAGTTCGACCGCTCTCACCAATTACATTCCTCTATTTCTGCCCTGAGGGGGAAGCAACGAAGGAAATCCAAAGCACAGCATGAAGCAACACGCCTCAGAAGAGGTGCCCAAACATGGAACCGAAAACTGCTTAGCTAGCCTGTGCGATCCGATCACGAAGCCGAGGAGCCCAAAAGAAGAGCGGGCGCTTCCCGTCGTCGCCACCCATCGTGCGAAGCCACAGCAGAGAAAAAATGACAGGAAGCAGAGTCGCCCATTGCATGGCAGAGTGTGGCGCAAATCCCTGAAACTTGCCAGAAACAGGACAACAGCTTGACATAGTGACATGGCACAGTTGTATGAACATACGGCGAAGCAAAAGCCTTCGACTGAACGACTACTCCAACTGCCTATCTAGAAAGACCGCTGACTGCCAGGTGTTTCACGGAGCCGCAAACTAAGAAGAGTGCCTCGAGCCATGCATGCACAAGCCCCATACAAACCCTCAATGCTCGTGGCGCCGCTGCGGTGTCACCGGCCTTGCTGGCGCTGCCCGGCATTGTGGGCCTGCAACACTTCGTCAGGGCAGCCCCTGCGATCGTGGCTGCAGCTATTGCTGCCGACAGCCAGCATGAGATGACACCACAACTATAGAAAACCGTGAAGCGCAGCAGTGAATCACATTTTTTATATCATGCATGAAGCTGGCAGTGAATACACATACACAACAAATAGCAGAGTCTACTTGGACTGTGAAGAGCATGGGCCTTGGCTGGTTCAAGGCCTGCTTGAGCTGGGCTTGCAGCTCGGATCGCACCTCTTGCAGTCAATATAACATAACTATATAATATCATATCATATAATATAATATAATATAATATAATATAATATAATATAATATAATATAATATAATATAATATAATAGAATATAATAGAATATAATAGAATATAATAGAATATAATAGAATATAACA
>CAJNJA010016409.1:0-25651 GCA_905231915.1 Symbiodinium necroappetens | reverse complement strand
GGTTTAGGTTTAGGGTTTCGGGTTCAGGGTTTGGGGTTTAGGGTTTAGGGTTCAGGGTTTGGGGTTTAGGTTTAGGGTTTAGGGTTCAGGGTTTGGGGTTTACCGAAGCGTTCGCAGGAGCTTGTGCATGTTCCCGGTCGAGCACCTCTAAATCACGGGGTGTGGGGATCAGGGAGTTTGGTAGATGAGGTCTAAACTCTCAGGGCCAGTTGCAGTGCTTATGCCCGACCGTGCTCATGGAGGAGATGATCTAGACTAGCTTCACCTGCGTTGAATTCCGCATGCACCACTATCATACGAACAAGCAGTTTAGGGTTCCGAGGCTTTTACGCTTTCACAACTCGCACTTGCAAGATGAAGTAGTTGGGCTAAGGGATTCCACGGCTCTTTGGACATCTACAAAGGATCTACCTTTTGAGATGCTGATCGGCGGAGGGAAGCAACAGGAGAGCATGTGCATGCTCGCCTGGGAATCTCCAACTTGTGGCTTGGTGGCTTCAATACCCTAGTACTGGGTAGACTACTGGTCGGCTTGGAGTTTCAGCAACTTTGGCGTTCAGTGAGTGGTCGCTTGGAGAATGGGGGGCGGGGAGCATGACTCAATTTACAGCACCTCTAGTGAACATTACTATTGTCAGCATTGCTGCTACTATTGTGAAGTCCTTGTCGTACTAGCTAGTTATCACTATTCCTACTTATATGCTTTGATAGATCCTTGTATATGGACATAGGCCTGCCTGCTTGTTTACCTTTACCAGTCACATATACATTGTATACTCATACACACATAGAGGATATGTTCATATTCATACTGATCCTCGAAATACACTCTACCTCATATAGCTAAAATTTGTAAAGATAAGCGAAATACTTAGCTGGCAACCCTGCGGAGCTGACGGTCTTGTGACTGAGCCAACGACTTTTCTACATCTCTGCGTTCAATCGACATGTGTTTTCAACCGCTGCTGCTTGGGCTTAGTTTGCCGATCACCTAGTTTCTGTTTCGTGTTGGGGACAGGGGTGTTTCTCAGAATCGTGGCTGCCCGTCCAAACAGGCATCTACTACATGTTTTGTGGGATAAATGTGTAGCATTAGGGAACCTCGCCACATGGCGCTAGTCGAGTAGTTCTAGTAGGTGCACTCTTTGCACAGGGTGTGGCTTGGCACAAACATCCAAGGCAGACGGCTCAGGTTTCAGGGCCACAGGGATCGAGTGCGGGCAGCAAGCTCCTGGCAGCAGCAGCTGCTGTCAAACGGATTCTGTGTTCCGAATGGCGACAAATGGTGTGCAGGAAGCCAAGGCTGCATTGCCACCTTGCTTGAGGCTGACTTGGGGTTTAGGGTTTAGGGTTTAGGCTGACTTCTATCGGGGCGAGAGAAGTGGTAGTCGTAATCCCCTTGTGCTAGTGACTCTGCTCGCCAAGGCCTCTCCTGGCACTGCTGTTGTTGAACTAAACTACGCCCGGATGAGGCCGCTGAGGCCCCCCCGGCTCGTGTTGGCAATCTCTTAAGGTTGCCACGCAGAGCAAGATCCGTTGTAGCTTTGCTTCGAAGACTGTGGACGGTAACAGAACTCCGGGGTCAGATCTTTCCCATGGGGGCTCGGAGTGCCCAAATAATGGGCCTTTTGGATCTAAGCGAGAAGCATAGGAACAGGGCCTTTCGGGGCAGAGCCTTCTAAACTTCCATCGTGTTGCGCCTGTTCAACTGTAATGACATACAAAGTGTTCGAGATGTGCAGGCAACATCTCGCTCAAGCGCAGGACTCAAACTCTGCAAGACAAAACGTACATCTACGAAACCTGGTCAATTTTGGCAGATGTCACCACCAGGCTTTCAGGACAGCGCCGGTAGCTGTCTCGGGTGCAGGGCTTGAACCTCTTAAGTTTATGTCGGGGGCTCGAGGTAGATAAATGGGCCGAAGGGGTCTTTACTGGAATCGCCATTGAGATTGAGCCTTTGGCTCGATGCTTCCGGGCTGATAACCTGCTGATAAGGCCATTCCGGTCTTGAAAATACAGATAATGCATCTTTTACTGCAGTATAATATGGTTGAGCATGCTATATAATAAAACAAGAACAATGAAGCAACAATAGTACTGTAGAAACGAATGAAAATTAACGAAAACGATTACTATTGGTATTCTGATTCTTGTTACTATTACCATTGCTCTTGCTAATACTCTTACCATTGCCAGTACTACTACCAGTATGTCTTGTTACTATGACTATTGCTTTTGCTTTTGCTTACTGTTGACTAGTACTGCTACTATTAATCATACGATGGCTATTATTCGTATTATTGTTGTTCTTACTACCAGTTACAGGCCTAAGCCCCTCTTAGAGGACCAGGTAACTCAGTCTCAACTCTGCTCGCAAACCGTAACATAGGGGCCTTGTTAGTTTCAACAGAGTTTGGGGATAGAGTAAGCTATAACTGGAAGAAGGAACCCCACAATGGTATAGATAAATACGTTTCGGCCCAAAGTAGTGTCATCAGAACCCGTCCATGCACCACTATGTATAGTGCCTGATCCTTTCGGCAAATGTTATGCAAAGGCCACTTTTGCAAGGTCCCAAGCGCCTACCTATGTCTTAAGCGTATGCGGTTGCACATTTTTGCCATGGATTTCAACAGGACCATGGTGGAACTGCTTGAATATAGTGCTTCGAGATCTTGGTAGACTCCTATGTCGCGTGAGTTTGCGTATGGTTTTGGGCAACTGTACTTTAGGGTCTCAGAGGAATCGGGGGGCGTACACCCGAAACTTGCAACACCAGTCCCTGGCAGCACGCTCCCATGCCCTAGGGCTCCAGTTACTTGAGTACTGCATGACAGGGTTACAATTTGCTTGGACCCTAAACCCCTAAACTGTAAAACCTTAACCCTAAACCCTAATCCTGTTCAAGTAACCTTAGGGATGCATACCCATGGCTGGAGCCCGGGTGAGGCAAAGCGTAGAGCAGGATTTTCCTTCGAGCTCTGCAAAATCTGGAGACTCATTTTTCTCTTTGCGCCGTAAACTCAGTGGGTATGGGGTTTAGGATTTAGTAGGTAGAGGAAACACGTCTTCGGATCTGCATGGCTATGCCGGGACTTAGACCATTGGAACACGGGCTCGGGTGGATTCTATCTATTGCACATAATGTGTGCGTATGCATGTACGCATGCATGTATGCAGGTATGTATGCACGTACGTATATGTACATACATACATACATGCATACATACATACATACATACATACATACATACATACATATGTACATGCACACATACACTCATAATGTATGTATGTAGATGTATGTATGAATGTATGAATGTATGTATATGTATATGTATATGTATATGTATATGTATATGTATATGTATATAGATATGTACACATAAGTGTGTCTGTGTGTGCTCGCAGATGGTGTCTGATATGCGACTATAGTCCTTGATGTTTGGCTTGCTTCCTGTTTGATACATTGCTTGCCTGCGTGCTTCATTGTAACCTACCTGTGAACTTAGTTCTTCCTTTACTTCAAAACTAGATTCACATTTGCATGTGTAGCAATTTGGGGGGGGGGGGGGTAGATATCTACGCCTATATGCTTCGCACACATACAGACATGCAGTTAGCTAGATAGAGAGACAGGGAGGGAGACAGTGATCGAGAGAGCGAGAGCATGCGTGACATGACAAAGTCAACTGGGAATACTGGCAAGAATCGCGGAAACCCGGCGCAGTATCCCGACGGCCCTAAACCAAAAGCTTGACACCTCAAGCTTAAACCCAGTTTTCCCAGACTCTCCATCTACCACCAACTAGACCCTAGATACCTACTAGTGGGGGGCCATATACCCCTACTTGAGGGTAGAACAAAAATCCTAGTATTTGAAGCATCAACCCCTCTAGCCAAGCCCACGACCAACTGCAAGAGTCTCCGGGGTATTGGGTGTACAGTTCTGCGAAGATGCCCTAAGACTCCAAATGGCCCAAAACCAGCTGCTGCTTAGAGCTGATACCTGTAGCCGGAAAGACCTACTTTTTCTAGCATCCCTCTTTATGGTTTCTGTGTGCAGTTCATTGAAAAAAGTAGGTCTTTTGGGCCGCAGGTAGACTTTAGACCCAAGTGTAGCTACTATGTGCATACTTGGAGTCTCGTGGGTAGGCCAACGAGAAGCCTCCCGCGAATCTCAGAAGGTCACTTCCACAAGTTCGTCGACGAAGCGTTCTTCCAAGAGCTCAGCGGTAAGGGAGTTCACGTCAAAGAGCTGGTTGATGGGATGCTCTCCTTCTCGCAGTTTTGTCAGGGAACTTATGAAGTTTACTTTAAAGATGCGCCCTGTCCAAAGCCACTTGAAAGCACAGACAGTATGCGCTTCGGGGCATCGCGAAGCTTAGGGCTTAGGGGAAGCCCTGACCTAAACCCTCAACCCTAAGTCACAAGCCCTCCGTCTTTTCTGGTGTCGTAATATAACCTATGGACAGCTACTTGATTCGCTTCTCTTCGCTTCCCCAGTTCGATCGAGGTACTAATTAGAATAGGGTTTTGGGGTATATTACACTATCATCAAATCAAGAACTCCAACATAGCCTTGGTAATTATTTAGGCCCCTATATTATGCATTACAAAACCACATTCACTTCTCATCCGAGCAGCAGCCTTGAACTTAACCACAGACACAGAGGCATGCGGCCACAATCTTCAACTCGATCTAGAATTACACGGGTTTCGTGCTTAGGGCTTACAGGGGATGGAACTTCACCCCATGCAGAACCTCACATTCTGGCTTGGAAACCGCAAGACCTCAATTGAAAGATCCTAGGGCCTTAACTCGCGAGCTCCCCCCCAATTTAGGGCTTAGGGTTTAAGGTTCCTAAACTTTAACCACACATCCCCGGTCACACCCTGCAGCCCCAAACTTCCCGAACCTGCACTAAACAAGGCAATCTGAAAATCAAAACTGGACTAAAACCCCCCTTATAATGAAACAAACGGCCTACTACATGATGCCCCTGCTTTCGTTGTATTTAATTGAACCCTTGAAGATATTGGGCCCGCTGGAGGCACTGCAAACACTGAACTTAAAATCCCGTAGCTCCCCGAGGAAAAAAGGAGCAAACAAAGCATCAACGGCCCTATACCGCTCAAGCCCCAACACCCCCAAGGCACTACACTACAGTCAACCCCAACGGCGCTACTTTAAACTTTAGCCCCCAAGCCCGGCAGCCTAAAAGCCATAAACCTCAAAGTCCTTGAACCTCTAAACCGTTAAACCCAGGCCCCTAAACCCCAAAGACCCCTAAACCCCAAAGGCCCCCGAACCCAAAACCCTAAACCACAAACCGTAAACCCTACACCCTAAAGGCCGCCTAAGCCCAAAACCCTAAACCCTAAACCCTAAGCCCTAAGCCTTTTTTTTTTGAACCCAGACTCTGCTGATCAGCTGGGAAGCCCTAAACCCTAAACCCTAAACCTTAAACCCTAAGCTCAAGAACTCCAAGGCGCCATGTCGCTCAAATGACCGGCCAACGTCGTCGAACTTGGCGAGCTCCAGCGGCGTTCGGCCATCTCAGCGTTTCGGGGTGTGGCGGTTTGGGGCTTAAGGGCTTAGGGTTTAGCGCTGAAGGGCTATAGAGCTTGGGGTTAGGGTTTGGATGGCACGAGGTTGATAGGGCTCAGGTTAAAGTTTAGGGTTTGGGCTTCGGGCTTCCACAAGGTTTACGGTTTATGGGCTCGTAGTGCAGAAGCAAGAGCTTCGTACAGAAGAGCGTCTCCTTTTTGTTTGTTTGTGTGTGTGTGCGCGCTACGGGTGCTCAGTGGACCTGGTGTCAAGGATCAAACGACTTGCAAGGCAGGCAGGTTCCCATGCTGGGTTCCAAGTCTGCACTGCTCAAACACAAAAAAAGCTTGTGGCGTCCTCCGGGAAGCGATCAGCCCTAAACAGAAAATCTGATGCCGGAACTGAAAAAGAGCCCTAAAAAAATCAAACCCCCCAAAACCCCTAGGATCCAGAACCCTTTATAGAATCCTCATCGAAACTGTTAGAGGCAACCCGCAGAGCAACTTGCATACCAGGAGACGTCGGTTACGTTTCTCCAGGTCCGCTCGGGCGCGCAGGAGAAAGTCGACGTATTCAACATTGCCGCACAGTGATGCATAGCCCAAGGGGGTGCCTGGTTAGGGTTGCCGGAGCTGAAGAGGTCTTTAACCCTAAGGCTCTAAGGACTCGTATTTTAAGGCGTTTGGGCCCAAAGACCATACTATATAAGGCTGTTGGACTATTTTGAGCCTTAGGGTAAGGTTCTAAATTATCTATGACCGGTGTTTTCAATCCCCAAACCATCCACCCTGATCGGGCAACCTCCTGCAACCTCACTTCATTTTCGATCAACTGCCATGTCCTGGGGCGGCTTCAAATAGCCCAAACATAGGTCCGACTATTGACTTCAGAGCCCAAAGCGGGCCTTAATTATGTGTGTACACTTGGATGCCTAAGGCAACAAGAACCCTAACCCTAAGCTAAACCCTAAACCATCAACTAAACGCTGCTTGGAGCCCCAAGGAAAGAATGCCAAGATACTGCTGGCGTTCGAGAAGAACTTCACAAGAAACGGCGGCTCCTCTCTGGGCAACATGAGCATGGGGTTAGGGTTTAGAGTAAAAGTTTAATCAAAAGACGACGGTAAACAACTTGATGGAAGACTGCTGATAATGCTCTACTGCCATTTACGGGTGCTCCTACAGTCCTTCAGGCCTACAGTCCTCAAGCCTTAACCGTACACACCGTCGCAGCCTGAATCTCTGCTCTGTTCGAAACCAAAAAACCGACTCTCCCACCGCCAAACTTCTTTAAAACCCTAGCCTCTAGACTTCCAAACCCGCCAAAAAGCCTAAACACCCTAAATCCCTCGTAGAACCCTTATCTGTCAGTCCCTCAAGGGATCCTCTGTAAAGGAGCCCTTCAAACCAGCATACTCGTAAGAGTCAGCATAATGTTTGATACTGATAGCCGCAATACTAATAATAAGACTAATCCTGGGAGTTAGGATTAGGGGGGCCCTTGGGGATATAGACCCTCTCAATAAGGTCCCCTTTAAGAGAGCCACAAGTAGGGTTCAGAAGGGTCCCCTTTAAGGGGTCTCCCTAAACCTTATAAACCCTATTAAACCCTAAAGCCCTAAAGCCCTAAAACCCCAAACCCCTAACACCCCCGTTAAGGGATACTAATAATAATACTAATCCCAAAGATCATTGAATGCCGGGTCCTTAGATACGGCGGAGTATGCCCGAGCCATCTGCTCCAGAACCCGGAAGGGTGCGCTGTTCGTCGGTGGCAAATTCACGTCCGCCTCAGGTGCTCTTATTAAGTTAAAGGAAACTACAGGTGGGGAGTTTAGGGTATATAGGGCTTCCATAAGGCTTCTATAAGGTATATAGACCTTCTATCCTATAACGGTAACTACCCACCTGAATTGTCCTAGATTAAGGTTTCTAGAAGTTCGAGCACCTAAGGATCCTGTGTACTTGTTTGTTCCACATAATCGATGAAGGTTCTATGTTAGTTCGATGTGCGCGTAACCTGCAAAACAACGTGAGAATTACAACAACGACCTCACCACCCTCAGTTCATTCGAACTAGTTCGAGCTACTTGGAATTTTAGGGTTTAGGAATTAGCTTTTATCGGATCCAAACCAATGTTTCCGTATCCGTGCTCCGACAGTTCCTCCTTTAGGACATCCAGAATGACGAACTTGCCCATTTACTTCCAATCCATAACTCCTAAAGTCTGCTTGCACCACACGGTGTTTGAACCTGGGTGCTCCACAGCTCGACAAGACAATGCTCTCTTACAAGCACGATTTCAGTTGCAATGTGATGGCCGTGGTTCTGCACATCATAATCTGAATTCTATCATTGTGGCATTCGTCCGTCGCTGTCCCCCTGACACCGCCTAAGCAGAGCCCCAGCCTTGGCATCGAGAAGAACTTGGGCCGTGTCCTTGGTGGACTGACGGACTTATAGGCATAACGCGTACGACGTATGCCTGACACACACACACACACACTTCTTTCTCCTGAACAGACTGGTATGCTCAGCCATGTTGGGTGCAATCCTGCATTAAGGTATGGAAAGATCTCTAACCCCTGTGCAACTACTACGGAAATCACTGTTGCCGATTTGGACGACGACTGACCTGAGATCTTTGGTATACTGAAAGTCTTTCTGGATGCAATGTAGAGCCTCTGTCGCCTGAATGATAGGGATTTTTTGGGGGGGATGAGCATACGCCATACTGTAGTCAAAACCGTTAAGAGCCCTAAGGAATAGTATCACTGTCTAGCCAAGGTTCTATATTTCTGCAACCCCTAAACCCTAAACCGCGAATCCTAAATACTAAACCCTAAACCCCAAACCCTTAACCCTGAACCCTAAACCCTGAACCCTAAACCTGCGGTTGTTGGTGTTTCGACCATGAGTTGCAGGTGGCCTTGTGGGTTCAGCCTCGTGATCACAGCCTGAGTCTGCATCTCTCAGTTGGCGTCGAATATAATTTTCAAGCGTTCAGGAGTCTCCCTCTCTTTCTCTCTCCCTGCCCTTGCCTCCCACCTTCCAAGCTCCCTCAGATCAGTGCTCTGGGTGCCTTTCGGAATGGAGTTGTCAACATAGCTTTCCCCTATAGGGCTCCGGTTACCTAAACAATGGGTTGCTGGGTTATAGGTAACTGGAGCGCCAGGTTTCCAGAACTATCAGAAACAGCGCGGTCACCGGACGGAGTTGCATCCTTCCGCATGATGTAAGGGCTTTGATAATTAGACTCGGGTGTTGAGGGCTTTGACAGTGTAGTTGTATTCAGGAAGCCCGAGTAATAATATTCGTAATTATCTAGGCAAGCCTACTACTTTTGCAGTAAACATGCAAATTTTCTAGCTTGCTTCTGCATGTGCCGTACCTGAAGATGCCGCTGCGGCTGTCACCAAGGACGGCTGCGGATGCTTGTTGGGGAAGGTCTGTGGCCGCCCTTTCAACTTGTCCCTCCTTTCCTTCGTCTTCTTCATCTTCGTTCTCCCCAGCCCTAAACCCTAAACCCTAAACCCCTAAACCCATCATCCAACCCTAAACATGCCCTCAGCTCATTCTCATCCTCAAGGAGGGAACTGGGTGCCAAGAAACCTGGGTTCTTGTTACGGGATCTTATTTAAGTTACCATAATGGGAACCCTAAACCCTAAACCCTACACCCCTAAACCTTAAGCCCTAAACCCTAAACCCTACACCCCTAAACCTTAAGCCCTAAACCCTAAACCCTAAACCCTTAACATGGGTACTGCAAGCAGGTCTCCAGTGCGTGCGTGTGCCCCTGGAACATGAAGGCCAAGGTGGTCAAGGGCGTGCATCCTCCGAGAGTTTTAGGTAATTTAGGGTTTAGGGTTTAGGTAATTTAGGGTTCAGGGTTTAGGGTATAAAAGTTTAGGGTTTAGGGTTGAAAAGTTTAGAGTTTAGGGTATAAAAGTTTAGGGTTTAGGGTTGAAAAGTTTAGGGTTGAGGGTTTAGGTAGGGTTATGGATTTTAAACGCAATGCTCCTTGAACTTCTGCTAGCTGGGCATGCACAGGATAAGGGCTCACTCTTCCGCACGACTGTTGATGATGCGAATCCTGCAATACCCATAATAGGGAATGCACCATCATTCTCATAGTTTAGGGTCCTTAAGGTAGTGCAGGATTTTTGTCGAGAGCCCTAAACCCTAAACCCTAACTTCCAAACCCTAAACCCTACATCCTAAACCCTAACTTCAAAACCCTATCATCCACAGTGAGTTTCCGAGCTCCGACGCTCGCGCTCGGACTCTCCAGGCGGGCACACGGCCTTCTGAGGTGCAAGATCACCCTGGCCCAATCGGTTTAGGGTTTAGGGGGTTTAGGGTTTAGGGTTTAGGGCCAAACACTCCGAAAAGCGCTAAACGGTCATCACACCCCAATCATTGGCCCTAATCAATCCCTATGCCGGCACATCAAAGACGGGACAGAACCCTAAACCCTAAACCCTAGAAACATTGAATCGTAATCGCTGAAACTTGCGGCCCCGCACATCAATCACCTTAACGAACAACATTCTGCAGCCCTGCGAAACCTCAGAACGGGTGTGCTTATAGTTTAGCTGTCATTAACTTCCAAGACAAGCTAGGATCTTAGAAAACGATGTTTCTCGAAAACATGCACCAGAGATCCTAAACATCCCCCAAAACCCTCCAGTTTGCACTAGCTTAGGGCTTACGGTTTGGGGTTTGGGGTTTAGGGTTCTGCACTCGGAGGAACGGAAGGCCTCTGCAATTCACGTCCGCACGTAGTGCAATGAGAGTAGCGACCGCCTCGACAGAGGGTTGCCTCTACTCTTTGGCTGGGGTGCTTCCCAGAGGCTCCAATAGCCCTTAATTAATAAGGAATTTGCCGTAAATTGTAATAGGAACCCAAAATAAGATTTAAGGTATATTCCACGATTAAGGGATACTTGGAGTCTCTGGTTCTACGCTCTCGCAACTCGGACTCTGCCAGACGAGGTCTCTGTGTCCAACTACGTGTTCACGACTACTCTCTGAGGCAGCAATCACTCTGAGGGTTTAGGTTTCGGGGCTTGGGGTTGTTCAATTTCGAGTGTAGTGCCGACGTTTTCGAGGCTTCGGTTGCAAACTTATATGTAAATATTTTATGTATATATACATATGTACAAACATATATATATATATATATATCTTTATTTATTTATTTACATCTAAGTATATGTACATACGCATATCCTTACACATGTGACACTCGGTGGTAACCTCAAGATGCGATGCATCGGCTTCAGCAGAGGATTCCAAACAGGCGGTGCTCCACTGTAGGCTTAAGTTTCGTCGCTCACACTCGGACACTCGCAGCATGCGCTTGACTGTCCAGTATGACAGTGAAGTCGACGGGCCTAGGGGTTGAGGATTGGTTTTGGGGCTAGTGGCGTTCAGGGTTACGGTGTTTATCCCCCTGACAATCCTAAATCGGCTGTAATCGTAAAGCCTTAGCCGTCCTATCTAGACACTGGGCCCAACGTTCTGTAGATCCAGTCAGTTGGAGAAGTACATTCCCAGAGGTACCTTCCCTGCGAGGCTGCCGTAGAAACCCTTGTTAAAGGACCCTAAACCCCTAAACCCTAAACCCCTAAACCCTAAAACCCTAAACCCCTAAACCCCTAAACCGGAGCGAAGCCCCTTTTAGCTGAAATCTGCCTCGGGCTGCGCTCCACGGCCAGCCAGCGTTGCCAGCGGTGAGCCTAGGACTGTCTGTAGCTTTGACATGCTTCGCATCTCTCCGGGCTCTGCCTACAGTCTCCATTGTAGTTCCTTTTTGGGGATACCTCATAAAATCCTTAATATATAATTGGTTAAACCAAAAGGAGGAATTACAATGGAGACTACAGGTAGTACCTTGGAATTCGGCTTTTGTTGCCCGCAGGCTTCAAGGGGGGGTTGGGTTCAGGAATGAAATGCACTGAAGTTGATGCTTCGAAAGCTCTTGAAGTGCAGCCGACTGGTGTGTTTGCAGAGCCTGGATCAGCATGCTAGTCAGAAACCGGGTGTGTAAGAAACACTGGCGAGCTTTCAAAACGGCAAACCACACACATTCATTTACACTGTATGACTGTTGCGAGTCAGCATGTTTTGCACGGTCGAAGTTGCAACAAGCTCAAAGCTGCAACTTCCCCACGACAGAACCCAACATGCTGGGGATATGAAGTCTGTAGGGGGGGCGCATGCTTGCGGCATTAGCGAATCTTGCTGGTGTGACATACTCGAAGAAAAGAGTGGGAAGCATGTACACGAATTTACTACATGCACAGAAATTGGACAATGACGTATCAAAAACCCGTCGCATGGCTCCTTAGACCGTACTTGGCCTGACATCTATAACGATATTTTTACTCGATTCCAACACCTTAAACACTGAACCCTGTATGCCCCATGGTGTTGCGTTCTAAACCCTCTTTTCCATCGTGGGGCTTAGTGTTTAGGGTTGTAAACCCTGAAGCCCTAAACCCAAATACATTGACTTGACTCCTACACCCCCTTTTGCAGCAGGCTTCTCTCGCCCGGATCTGCGTTACACTACCCGAAACCTTAGACCCTATCCCTTAAAAGCCTTATGTAGTAGGGTCTTTGGGCCCGAAAGCCTTAAATTTTCAGTCCTTTGAGGGTAAGGGTATTACGCTGTTTCCCTTAACTGAGCTCAGGAGCACATCGACGGAGGCAGGCAGAGATTCAAGTCCTGAGCGCTCCGGCACCCAAACTGATGCTCCCTTTTCAAGACAATCTTCGACCGGAAACCCCCAAAAGGTGCTAACCTCTACATCCCTAAACACTACCTATAGTCTCCATTGTAGTTCCTTTTTGGTGTTACCTTTTAGGATCCTTAATATAGATTTGGTTAAACCAAAAAAAGGAACTATAATGGAGACTATAGGTAAATCCCCTCAAGAACATCAGAGTCGAGCTCCCCGTCGACTCAAGCTCTAACCCGACTCCCAAACCCAAGGCCCCCGAATCAAAACAAAAGGCAGAAACCCTAAACCCTGAACTTTTAGGGTTTAGGGTTCAGGGTTTAGGCCCTAAACCCTGAACCCTAAAAGGCCCTAAACCCTAAAACCCTAAGCCCTATCACAAAAAACTATGGGACATGTTGAGGGCTGTCTCAAGAAGGTCCGAGGCGCGGCTCGGTGCTCCACCATGAGACTGACAGCCGAGGCCTATTTAGGGTTTAGGTTTTAGGGTTGAGGTTTTAGCATTTAGGGTTTAGGGTTTTAGGGTTTAGGGTTTAGGGTTCAGGGTTTAGGGGAAGACTGGTGGCTGGCGCAAAAAACAACGACGAACAAAAGAGAGTACCTGTTCTCTGTTGCTCAGAAGCATTGATTGGGGTTGTTATCTGGCATTAAAGGCCCTTATAGGGGATTTCATATGGCTGGGGTATGCGTTTTAATTTTCGAGATTGCCTGTGGTCTCCGGTGCCATTCCTGTTTTGTGCCGACGACTCTTTTGGTCGGGGTCTCAACCAGGCAACCCAGACACAAGGGATTGAAGAGAGAGTAGGATGTTTCTGTACTAGGGTCTTTCAGTGGTTCAGGGTTTAAGGGGTTTAGGGGTTCAGGGTTCAGGGTTATAGGGCTCCCTTAAAACATGCGTTGGCTGTTCTATTGAATCTTGGCAACCCCAGGACCTCAACCGGATGCTAAACCCTGACCCCTGACCCCCAAAGCCGCAAACCTATAAGACTGCGGGCTCAAAGCAGAACATTCCGCAACCCCATCAACCTCTACAACCCCAAACACTAGCGGATCTAGAGCGTTCGTAGGCGCCATAGACCACGCCCTGTACCTAAAGCCTCAAAGGCACTACAACGAAAAAGCCTGAAACCCTACAACCTAAAACCCTAAACCCTAAGACCCAAAGCCCTGAAACCCTAAAGCTTAGACCATCAAACAAAAACAAGAAAAAAAGGCGTTAGGGCTTAGTGTTTAGGGGTTTAGGGTTTAGGGCTTCGGCGGCAGCCAGTAGAATCCTTTATCTGGCGGGGGGCCCCTCTCGCAAGGGGGCCACAGCAACCCGCAATAAAAAGCAGTATAAAGCCTAAACCCTAAACCCTAAACCCTTCTCAACCCTACAACCCGAAATCCATTAGCACAACGCCCAACACCCCCAGCCCAAAATCCTGAGAACCCAAACATCCCAGAGACTCCAAATTTCCTTTAATTAAGGAATATACCTCAAATCATAATAGGAACCCTAATAAGATTTAAGGTCTGTTCCTTAACTAACCCTCAGCATCAAAGTAGCCCAAAAGCCTGATATAATAGGGTCATCGGGCCCAAAAGCCTTAAAATATGCGTCCTTTGAGGGTAAGGGTAAGGGATATTGGAGCCCCTCGAACATCTCGGGGCCCCTGCTGCATAGCAAGTCCCGATGGCCACGGTTCCCATCTTGCAGGTCGCGTTGGGATCCGCCCGGAGCCCTGGCCAGGGATCAGCTTTACCCAGAGAGCCCAACACCCCTTAACTAAGGAATATACCTTAAGTTATAGGGGCCTTAATATTATGATTTAAAGTATGTTCTTTAATTAAGGGGTATTGGGCTCTGTGGGTACTGGGATGCAATGTAGGGCTGGCTCTTACAAAGGAATATTGGGCGGTTTATCATAGGGCTTTCTGGGAGGGAAGGGGGGCTGGCTGTTGCGTTTGCGCAGCGCTGTTAGAAGGGTTTTGCAGCCCAGAGGTCAGTTTAAAGGCCGTCTCTCCGAGAGCTTGGAGTCTAGGGTAGTTATGCAGTCCAGCGCAACGCATACAATATAACTTCTATAGTCCGCTACAGTCCACTTGCAACAGCTGTTACTACTGCAGCTGTTTCTGGCAGAAGTGGTGGCGACGAACGGGACCATCAACATCAGTCCAATATGAATCCTAACACCATCATCATCATCACCATCATCACCATCATCATCACCATCATCACCATCATCATCACCATCACCATCATCACCATCATCATCATCATAATCATCATCACCATCACCATCATCATCACCATCATCATCTTCATCTTCATCGTCATCTTCACCATCATCACTGAATCATCACAGTGCTTCGGCTCTGGGTTCGAGCACATGGAGACTGCACAGCATCATCAACCCCGACTGCTGGGGGCCTGGGGCTCGATCTGTGGTATAGGATAACTTTAATAATCAGAAGCCCTAAGGAATAACATTTGATAATCCTTCCGGCATTTATACCACAGTTTTAGTGTATATTCTACAATGACATCCTGCTAGAACTATACTCGGAACTTTTGCCAGTGATTCCGACTCGCATGTTTCGTTTGTTTCTGGTCAAGGCTCGCAGGAGCTGGAGAAGAGTGTCCTCAGAGCGATAGCTGCGCATGGCAGCCAGGAATATCGGCCTCAGCAAAAACCCCTGGCTTTAGGGTTATAGGACTTAGGGTTCCGACTGGGGCGCAGGGGAGCAAGGACGTAGGGTTTAGGGCTATCAGGGCTTATAGTTTAGTGTTTTAGTTTTAGTTTAGGGCTTAGGGGTTTTTAAGGCCTAGCGGAGATGTGTCTCGGGCACCAGCTTGATTATAGTCGGGCCTCGGGCCTGGGGATGTCGGGCGCCTGGCGCCATTGAAAGCGGTTAAACTCAACATTCAAATTAACGGTTTATTTTTTTAGGATGCTTTTTTTTTGCGGTTTAGGGTTTAGGGTTTAGGATAATGGTAAGAGGCCGAAAGGGAAAAGTACCCGAAGCCACACTCAACCACGCAAGTCTCGAAACGACGTTGCGACACAGCCCTCTCTTTAGGGTTTATGACCGTAGGATATATATATATATATATTATATTGTGTATATATATATATATGTATATAATATGTATATAGAGCGCCATCTTTGGAATGATTGAAACCTGCCTTGAAGCTTGGCTTAGCCTCCTTCCGAAGTCCACATCCTCACTCTTGAGCACCGGAGCCTAAAACCTTACACCATCCCCGAAAGCGTGGCCTCAGCACCTACTTAACTGGGTTTTGTTAAGGGGCTTAACTTAAGTTACAATAATAGGGATCCATGGTAAACAATACGGCTTCCAATTCTAGCAACTAAAACTGAAATCCCTTAGCAAGAACCCAGCTAACTTGCTTTATGCTGCACGTGCTGGGTGTCACTCGCTTTGCTGCTTCGGCAAACGCACTGACTCCCAATGTATAGATGTAGCTCTTCTTCGGCAGCTGTCTGTACTGTAGTGCCTTCCATGCATCCGCCACCATCATCTTGTCTTGGAGTATATCCAACGATCGGACTGCTTTCTTGAAGTTTGCTTTCGAGATCAGGCATTTCTTGCATGTCACATCGTTCTGAAGTCCTTTGATAGCTTTTCCATACGGCGAGAGTATTTCTGTCCCTTGACAGCACCACCATACCGAACATTCTTCTCCTTCTCATCACAATCATTGGCATTCAAGGGAATGGCAGAAACATGCCGAGCGCCGCTTGAATACTGCACGCAGAATGGTCCCAGCTACACTTACAGGCACGGACTAAGTCAAAGTCCAAAAAACTGTGTTGGAGTGGCTGTTATTACTTGTGAAGTTGGAGTGGTGAGCCTTGATACTAGGTTCGAATGTGTATTCAGGCACGATAAGTATTTCGCAACAGTAACTCACGATGCTTATTAAGGTATAGGGGGGGGACCCTTTACAACCGCTGGAGTGATCTAGAACTCAAACCTGAATCAGGAAAACGCGACGCCCAAGTAGCCCTAAAGAAACACCTATATGAATTCTGCACTATCCTCGCGCAACCCTTTCAGGCAATACCATGCGGGTGAAAAACCAAGTCCAAATCCAAAGCCTTCAACATAAGACCTTCACATCTCGAGAAGATTTAAAAGAGCACCGCCCAAAACGGCTGAACATCAAGTCCTAATATAGGCTGCAATCCGGCACCCGAGCGGCACGGCATAGAATCTTCTGCTTCTGAACCTGGAGCCCTGCACCCGAATCGGGGTATCGAAATCATACGCTTTAAACTCAACGCTCGACGGGGAAAAACCCTCCAAAACCCTGAAACACTAAACCCTAAAACCTAAAATCCCTAAAACCCTCCAAAACGCCTGAAACTGTTCATCCCTCATCAACATTAGGCTTTAGGACTTTAGAGTAAAAACAACCAAAGCCCCAAAAACCCGGAAGCAAACCCCAGCACCGCCTAGAGACCCAATTTATGCATCCCTAGATACCTGAGCCACCCAAAGCCCTTTTGGTCTACAACAAGAGGCACTACCGCAAGCAGTTTGAGACCTAGCCTAAACCCCAAACCTGACAACCCTGGCCGCTATAGACACTGTTTTAAGTATCCCTAAACCCTAGACCCTAACCCGCGCCGCTAAAGACCCTTTCTCCGTAACCCCAAACCCCAAACCCTAAACCCCGAAACCCTAAACTCCGAAACCCCGAAAACCCCTAAACCCAAACCCTAAACCCTAAAACCCGAAGCCCCAAGGAAGGCCCAAAGGGCGTGAAACCGGCCCAGAGGTCGACTTCTGGCATGTCCGGGAACCTCAAGGGATTAGGGTTTAGGGTTTTAGGGTTTAGGGTTTAGGATTTTATGGCGTAGGGTTTGGGGTCTAGGGCTTTACGGTTTAGGGGTTTGGGTTTTCGTTTAGGGCTTGGCCTTTAGGGTTTAGGACTTTAAGGCTTAGGGTTGAGGGATTACAAGCCTCAGGGATCAGGATTAGGGCTTCGGGTTGCAGGTTCCGGGATGAATGTTTGGGGGCTCGTAGGGAGGGTTTAGGGTTTAGGGGTTTAGGGTTTAGGGTTTAGAGGCTTAGGGATGTACGAGTAGATCCTGCGAGGCTTCGCGCAGGGTCCTTCTTAACTTGAATACCTCGAACTCTCTTTACCCACAGTTCCGCAGCCACTAGGCCCTAACTTCGCAGGGTAGAAGCCACAAAACTGCAGAGTCCCAGGTAGGGTCGGTTTTACTAAGCGGTTGAAGTTTTGTCTAAAATCCTTTTCCGGCTGCTACAACTGAGGGTCTTAGAGCTTAGGGCTTCCGGATTGATGTCAAGACCTTGAGAATTAGACTACGGCTTTGGGGAATCCTATATACTCTTGCTTCACGGGGCTATACTTAGAATACTCTGAATTAGTAACCCTAAACCCTAAACTTAGATCTTCCGACACCTGTAGGGCGGGGTTTAGGGTTGAGGGAGTGTAGGGCTTGGAAGCTTTTTTGGGGCTGCCGGAGGTTCCTGGGAGGCTCTGCAGGGGATTCCTTCAAGGCTTCTGGAATTCTGCCACTCGGGAGCCCCACACCACGCCGAAGATGTGGGTTATAGGGAGTCTAATGGGCCTTTTCTTTGAGGATTTTGGGTGTTTTTTTAAGTTGAAAGGCAGCCTTTCCTGAGACCGAACAAGTGCTGGCCATTTCCGGCTCTCAACTAGTGAAACACCTTGCCCGGGTTCAGGGTTTAGGGTTAACTAGTCTTGGGTCTGGGGCTATAGTGTAGCATAGTTAATTTGCATAAGTATCGAAGAAGGATACCCTAAACCCTAAACCCTAAACCGTGTAAAGTATGCATGTTGTGTTTCAGGCTTCGCGGCTCAAGGGCTGGGGCTCTTCCGGGCTCCTTGGGCCACGCTTTTAATACCTAAGCGGCTCTAAACTACTAAATCTGAATATCCTCAACCCTGCACCCTAAACCCCTACACCATGTTCCGTTTAGGGCTTTAGGTGCTTTTGAAGCTCAAAAATCCTAAACCCCTAGACCATGAACCGTTTAGGGTTTAGGTCTCTTAGAAGCTCTAAAATCCCAAAACCCAAACCCTAAACCGGTTTGCGTTTAGGTGCTTTAGAAGCTCTAAAATCCTAAACCCCAAACCCTAAACCACTAAACCCCGAAACCCCAAACCCCTAGACCCCTACACCCCTAAACCCTAAAACCCTCAACCCTCCAAAATCCTAAGACCCTAAACTACTAAGAACACAAACCCCTAAACCTATGGATCCCCATAAAGGAACTCGGAACCCTGAAAAGGACTCTAAAACCCTAAGACCCCGATTAAATTTCCAGGGCTTTGTGGCCGAGTCTGGTCTCCATGGGCGCCCCAGCTTGCACCATGCTTGAGATCATCTCCTTTAGGGTTTAGGGTTTAGGGGTTTAGGGGTTTAGGGAGATCATCTCCTTTCGGGTTTAGGGTTTTGGGGTTAGAGTTTTTTCCCTCTCACTTAGCAAGGACCAGCCCGCATGGCAGGGTAAGTCGGCAGAAGAGTCGTGTTTAGGGTTTAGAGTCGAGTGGGCGTTTAGTTCTTGCTCTAAAGCTGGGTTTAGACTAGGGTTTCGGGTTTACATGAAGGTTTTTCGTGGTGATTGTTTGTATATATATATATGCATATACATACATGTATATATATATATATACATACAGGCCTGTCGACTTTTGGCGGCTATGGCTGTTGCGATGGGCAGACTAGCCCAAAAGAACAAACCGGGTCAAGTTGCATATGGCGTGCAATCTTTCGGTGGGCTTTTCAGAGTGTGGGGCTGGTCTAGGCCCATACCCTTAGCCCCTAACCCTAGACCCAAAAATTCGCGAAAAGGACGGAAACCTTGCTCCGGAAATTTCTATGCATGCATCCCTGTGGGCCCCAGAGCCCTAAGGCCTCGAGGTCTCAGTATGCGAGGCTGGAGCCAAGAATCTTCATATGCCCTTACTAACCCAGAGACTCCAATATCCCTTAATTCAGGAATATACCTTAAATCTTAATTATCAGGCTTCCTATTATAATTTTAAAGTATATTCCTGAATTAAGGGATATTGGAGTCTCTGGGAATGACCTTAAGCTCAGACCCAACACACCTCCAAGATGCCCTAACGGCTGCCATTAAGGACGGATGGGATGAGATTACAAGGGCACTCGGGGTTCGACATTGGCTAGGGAATCCAAGGAGCTGGAAAATTCGAGTCGGTGCTTTTCGGATGCAACTGGTGCTGCGTCAGGAATGGGGACGTGAAGCCTATAACAACCTTCCAAAATCCATATCATGTACTCTAACATACATACTACGAATAAAATTGTCAAAAATAGATATCATATACTGACACATGTAGTCCATCCTAGTTGCATTACAAATTTGTCGCCAGGCATGGAGAAGTGGCGTGAATCGTCAAGTGTCTGCTCCAATCTATGCCCCAAACCGCCGGGGCACTCCGACGGTTCGCATCAGCAGAGAGTCTTTAGAACCAGGCCACATCGAAAGCCCGGCCCCGAATACCGGAGACTCCTACAACCTAATAGAAACTCAAGCCTTGCAATCACCTGAATCCAGGCAAGCATATGCATCATTACTGTTTGTTGTCAGTTGCAGACCTCATACCTTTCAGCACCAAAACACCCCCGTGCAAGCCGAGCAGCGGTATCACCAGACCCAACTGCGCAGGCAACCGCGCCCATGCCTGTCCGTACAGAGAATGCCCAAGCTAGCACAGGAGCATGCAATAGGGGTCGGAAGAATCAATTCTACTATATTCATAGGGGTCCCGAACTACAAGTGTAGTCGCAAGGCCCTATTTAAAGCAGTATCGCCGCTATATATTTTTGCCATCAGCACTTTTCCACACTCCCTGACTTTCCAAGACGTTAGGCCCGGGCGGGCCATCTTATGCTTGATACCCCTAAACCCCAGTCCTAAACTTGTAGCCTGAACCCTACACCCTATAGCCCTAAACCCCAGCCCACGTATTGTAGCAGCCCCAGCCTTTGCTAATGTGCCCACCAGCTCACCGAATATACAAACACTGCCTATACCTTGGGGTCTGAAGTCTATACATACGTGGTTTAGGGTTTCTCGATAGAACCATGTTGGGGTTCTTTAAAGTATACAAATCGTACCTACTCTCTGGATCGGAAGTCGAAAACAAGCACCTACTGGTTTGGGGGTCCAGAGTCTACAAACAATAATTACCTACTCTGGGGGTCTAAAGTATACAGATAGTATTACTGGACTTTGAAGTGACCAGGGAGAAAAAAAGGTATAGACTGTTATTTCATATTGGTTCCTCTAGGGAACAGGTCCAACAAAAAAGTATTCAAGTATGGTACTCCAGAACCCAGATTACTTTGGTGTCTAAGGTCCAACACTTAATACCTACTTTGGGCCATCCGGGCAGTTCTCTAAATAAGGTACCTTCTTAAATTCAAGCCCAATATAGTGCGGCACCCTTGTTAAAAAAGGACCCTAAAAGGGACCCAAACTTAGAGAGCTACCCACATAGTCCTACCTTGGGCCATTTTGGAGTTGTAGAGAAGGGCTCCAGGTTTCACCTTTTGGCTCTCGAGAAGGCGTATAAGGTTTATAAGGCTTAAAGTTTAGGGTTTAGGGTGTTAGGGTGTTGGGTTGAAAGTTTAGGGTTTAAAGTTTAGGGTTGAGGCTGTTAGGGCTTAGGGTTTAAAGTTTAGGGTGTTAGGGTTTCAAGTTTAGGGCTTAGGCTTCAGGATGTAGAAGCTCAAGTGCTCTCGACTACGCCTTTCTAACCCAGTCTATCCAGCCGAGCTACCCCAGCCCGGCTCCTAAGCAAAATGCAGCTGACAAGTCCAAATTGGGGTTTAGGGTTCAGGGAACTGACAATTCCAAACCCGAAAACTCTGAAACCCTTGGAAACCCTGACACCCGCAAACACTAGACCGAAAAACCCTCTCTCTCTCAAACCCTAAACCCTAAACCCTAAACCGAAAAACCCTAAAACCGAAAACCCCGTGCCTGTCTTCTGCTTGATGGCCGCCAGGAGGTTCGGGAACTGAAACCGAGTCAGAAATTCCCCCAAGCTCCTGGGGTTTAGGGTCTAGGTCCTTTGGGGGTTTAGGGTTTAGGGCTTAAGGGGTTTAGGGTTTCGGGTTTAGGGGGTTTAGGGTTTAGGGTTTGGGGTTTAGGGTTTAGGAGCACAGCAGCTTCGAGATTGGATGCCTTTCTGGGGCTTTTAGGGTTTGGGGCTTGGGGTTTAAGCTTTAGGCTTTAGGGTGGAAGGTTTTTGGATTCCTTTCAAGGGCTCTATTAGGATTGAGGGTTCCTTTAAAGGTTCTTTTTGAGGATTAGGGCTCCGCTAGCGGTTCTACAAGGATTTAGGGTTCCTCTAAGGGTTCTTAAATCCTCTCGGGGTTCTAGAGGGACTTAGGATTCCTCTAAGGGCTCTTTAAGGATTTAGGGGTTCTAGAAGAACTAGGATTTAGGGTTCCGGGTTCCTCGAAGGGTTCCAAAATCTAAAAGGATTTAGGGTTCCTCAACGGGTTTCATGAGGGCTCAGAGCGATTGTTTCAAAGGCTCCTCGGCTCATAAGGTGGCTCCTTGAAGGGCTCCTTGAAGGGGTTCTACAAGGGCTTAGGGCGGTTCCTGTAAGGGCTCGTTTAAGGGCTACTTGGATCGGTTCAGGGTTTGGGGTTTCTGGATTTAGATTTCAGCGTTCTGCTCAGGGTCCAAGAGCACAGCTCGAAACTCTAGCTGAACTCTAAGAAACCCAGATTTTTAGGGTGACTTACTATGACTTCAGACGCAAAGTGCCTTAAAAGGGCTTAGGTTTCTTGGAACTTGAAATTCAGGTAATGCTATTCCTTGGGGTTCCTACTATAATTCTCGTATAACATACCCCCCCCCCCCCAAAAGCCCTACTGTAATTATTAAGGCCCCGATATTACTTCGAAACGCCCGGCAGTGCTTTGAACCAGCCGTCCGGCTGCACGTTTGCAGGCCGCAGAAGTCCTCGTAGCGAGATGCGTAGTACCTGCGTTCCACTGGATGTTGCGTTGTTTTGGGTGTTTTTTCCAACTCGCATGAGGGTCTAGGGTTCTTTTACGATCGAACTCTATTTAAGGGCCTCATCTGTATCATCATATAAGAGAACCCTACAGAATAGTATATACTAAGTGTGGTCCAGCTTCCTAAACCCTAAACCCTAATCCCTAAACCCTAAGCCTTAATCCCTAAACCCTAATCCCTAAACCCTAAGCCCTAATCCCTAAACCCTATAAGCCCTACACCCTAAGCCCTACACCCTAGCACTCTTGGCCCAGGCCTCCCAGGGGCAGTGCCGGGACCGCCCGCCGTTGGCGGGCTAAGGTGGGCTCGTAGGCTTCGGGTTGGTCTTGGGTTCTTTGTTTGTTGGGCTGGGTTCGGGGCGTCGGGGTCTTTGGGCTCTTTGTGTGTCGTGTTGGTGTGGTGGTTTACGGTCGTCCTCGCGACGCCATGGCAAATCCGTGTGTTCTAGATTCTGAGCTGCAGCACGTGCGGCCTTGGAGGCCTGGAAAGCGATGGAAAGCCTGTCAAGGGATTTATTGCAGTGTGGTGAAGACTGCTGCGACGACAATCACGGCGCAAGTGATTGACCCATTCTTTCCCCTTCAGTTGGGCATGGACAGAAGATTTAGATATCCCAACATTCTCAACCAGAAGCTGGAAATCATTGGATCTGGGTTGCGACTGCAGCCAGGTAGCGCCTATGTGATCATGGGTACACTTGAGCCAATCTTGCAGGGAGATGTTTGGCATCTTTCGGTATCCACTCGCATCCGTTCGCCAGTGCGTGTTTTGGGATGGGACATGTGGATGAATCCAGCTGGCACTGAGTCTGGTACTGGGTTTCCTGAAGATGCGGGCAACGATGAGTGCATCAGCAGGGCCAGTAGCGGAACAGGTGTTGGTCCCCCGGCTCTTCTTTGTCAGGACAGCATCCCTGGAGTGGATGACTGTCGATGGGGTGCCAGCATGCTGCCGTCTCAGAGCCATCAGAAGCACCAGAGTGAAGCTGACGCGCACAGAGGAGACACAGATCCTTGCAGTAGCTGCGACATCACGGGTTTCTTTGACATTGGTGGTGGTTTTCATTCTTGCGCGCCTCCGTCAGAGCCAGAAACCGTGAAATCATGGCTTAGCCGATGGACGACGCTACCCTGGGAACATGTATGGCTTTCATGTGACGGAAGCCATATGTCTTGATACGTGTGCGTGCCAAGCTGCGCGGTGGCGGAAGCAAAAAGGATGGGTTTGACAAAACAGACACTGACAAATCAAGAAGCATCTTCTTGGTAAAGGAGTGCCGGAGAGCGTGATAGATGCTAGGGTGAATGATGTCTTGCAAGTTGTTAGTCCGGCGCAGTTGTCAGACATCTATCGCTCACTTGAGCCTTGGGTGGCGTTGAAAGGTGCTGTGAAGCAACGGGTCCGATTGGTGACCGCTGAGGAAATGAAGCAGCATAAGGCGCGATCCAAAACATCAGCAAGTAGTGTCAATAATTTAGCGCATGATCCGTGGACAGAGTGTGATCCATGGCAGCAAAGTCGTAATGCAGGTTCTTCCGCTCCGCTTGCGCATCCACCACGAGCGACGATTGAACTCTTGTCTGAGTTTTTCTGCAATGAAGATGGCACGCATCCAAATGTCATTTCAGAAGTTGAAAACGGATGCTCTGGTGTTTGTCTGATGACATCAGAGCAAGTGGAGATGCTCACATCTTTTGGCACAGCCCTTTCAGATCAGGAGTGTGCTGCAGTGGTCATTGGGACCATCTCGCCTCAGGTAGGTGCGTTCTCCTGTGAGGAAATCACAGTGGTAGCTCAACATTCGGAGGCTGGTAGAGTGTTGCTTAAGGGTTTTCTTGTGAACCTTGGAGACAAGCAGTTGCGCATTCAGCCGGATGATGATATCATTAGTGTCGCCCCCAAGAATACTGAGGTTGTGACGGTTGAAGTAGTCGAGCAGTACTGTCGTGAGTGGTCTTCCATCCGCAACAATCCACTAAGATTCGCTTTCAAAAGTATTGATGGCCTTCAGGCTGCCGTCACTAGCTCGTGGTCACGGCGTTTCTTTAAGAATAAAGTAGCTTGCAGTCCGGACGAGGCCACGTCCTTTCATGCCTTTGCAAAGGTGTTGCAGCCAGAATTGCAGAAGCTTCTGCGGCAGTCTGGTGTGGGAGGGGTGTTCTTGACGCCAAAGAACACAAGCGGGGATGGGCCATCAAGCAATTTCCGCATTGTTTGGGGAGAGGGAAACGATCTTGAAAAAGCATTGATTGCGGCCCGGGCCAACCCAGCAGTTTGCGGTGTTGTCCGAGGAAAAGGCAACTTAGGATGGCGAGTGCAAGTCAAAGATTATGCCAAGTTGCGTGCTCAACTGCAGCCCGGATGGCAGCCCAACAATCAGCTTAGGTATGATGTGGCAACCTCTTGTATGTATGTTGCAAGCCCCATGCCGGTTGATTTTGACAAAGAAGCGGTTCAAGCTGTTTTGACTTCGTTTGCTTGGGATGCTATTCCCTTGCGACAGCTCAATGCTCAAAGTTGGTTGATTGGTTCTGACGGACCACCTCCCAAAGAGACCCTCACTGTCCAGGGGACTCTTGTGTTGCTGCGTGAAGAGAGCAGGAAGTCAAAATCTAAGCCTGAGTCCGCTGTTGTGGCTGCGCCTGCCCGTTTCCGCCGTGCTCTAGATGATCATATCCTCACTGCCAACATTGCAGCCCAGAGTAGCGCGCCTGCTGTGCAAACAAGTCGCAGTTCTGTCAAGGCTCCTTTTGCTGCTACACCGCCGCAAATCGATGCTCTCAGAGCAGAGTTTGAGGAACGTCTAGGGGAAGTCAATGCTCAAGTGCAGGATGTTATCTGCCAGGTCCAAAAGGCAAATACGGAGTCTAAGACGGCTCAAAACAACACAACTCTGAAGATAGGAGAGCTTCAAGAGGTGTGCAATCAGCAGCAAACCCGTCTTCAGGCTGTTGAGCTTGGAGTTCAGACCATGGCCGCCAGCATGTGCACGAAGGAAGATCTCAGCTCGGTACTTGCGACTGCTCTCGCCCAGCAATCCAGTGAGTTGCGATCTTGGCTCTCGAAGCGAACCCCAGACGCATCACCATCCCATAAGCCGCAAAAGTCGGCTAAGCATTCGTGACCTGTAGTGCCTTCGTGGTGGCTTCACTTTCAAGTTACACAACTACCGCTTTGTGACGGTCTGCAAACCGGAGAGTTCGTTGGTTGTGGTTTGTCTCGTTGCTGCCACTGGGTTTTTGCTATTGGAATCACAGTCTGCTCACCACAAGCGTGGTGT
>CAJNJA010016408.1:0-11363 GCA_905231915.1 Symbiodinium necroappetens | reverse complement strand
GGGTCTAGGGCTTCGGGGTTTAGGGCTTAGGGTTTATAGAGCTTATTGTTTAGGACGGTGTAGGGCTAAGGAGCTTAGGACCAAAAACACCAGCGCTTGTCCCGGGCTTCTCCATCCGATGGGTAAGCCCCAAATCCTACACCATAAACAGTATGTAGAGCTTATAAACAATTCGAAACCCTAAACGCTAACCCTAACACAGAACCGTCCCCCCGTGGGGCAACCTACAATCAGTTCCAACGCTGCATCATAAACCCTCAACCCTACACCCTTGATCCCTGCAAGGCCAACACCTGGAACCTTCAAACCTATCAACCTAGAACAGAACAATACAAAAGGAAGCCTGATGAACTCATCAGTACCCCTAAACCCTAAACCCTGAACCCTAAACCCTAGCGGTGTTGCGTTGGATCAGGCCGCGACTCTCTGCAAGAGCGCTACCCAAAGCCTTTGGAGCTGTGTACAAACACTATCGGCCTGCCTGTGCAAAAGAGGCTGTTCTGCGGTTTTATGGCACTCGCTGTTTCCTCTTCTGGCTCAGGGTTCAATGGTTATAGTGCCTAAGAACCTTCATGACCTACCCGTTTTACATGATTTCCTGAGATAACTCCCCAAAAGATTAGGGTGATTTCGGGGCCAGGGAGCACGCGGGGACTCCCTTTCGGGCATAGAGCGCTGGGGGCTTTAGGATGCAAGCCTGCAGGTTTGGGGGTTTTAGGGTGCAGAGGGTGTGGGTATCGTACCCTTTTCTCGGGGCATAGCCCCTGCTCATATCAGGGGCTAGGGTGTATGTGCTAGGCTTTGGGGCTTAGGGATCAGGGCCCGAAACTCTAACACTACGAATACGCGACTTAGGGCAGAACGATCCCAGAAGGACCCATGACTCACCAGTGCATCGCCGACTGATGCAAAATCAGTGTTAATCCCCAATATGTCAGCGGTCGCGAACCAGCAGCCCAGCCAGATCATGTCTGGTGTCAAAACCTCCCTATTCAGGAGCACCAGTGGGCTTCAGCAGTCGAAGCCGAGTGGCAAAAATTCTCATGCTGACTATGTATTCCTGTTCCCTCACCGCCCGGCGGTTCAAGGTTTCGGGTTACATAACAACTTGAAAACTAAGTACGTTAACTGTCACATGATAGCCAAGTATGTCAACGGTGCAGAAATACAGCCACTTTGTTGCTTGTCCCCATGGCATTACCTTACCGGCACAACCCCACCTTATGCTGCATTGGTCAACGCGTCGAGAAACACTGGCTCTTGTGGTCCAAGAGATGTTACTGCATTCACCTCAGCCGTATCCGAGCTGCAAGACGCAAGGAGGCGACAGCGAGTGAGGGATTTCATGGGGTAGGGTCGGTAATATGAGGGTTGCGATTTGGCACTCACATGGCGATGGTCAGCATGATGCGTATAACCCTAAACCCTAAACCTAACACTTTGTATGATGCTTGTTTCCCTGAGCCCAAAGCCCTAAACCCTATAACTCTAAACCGCAAAACCAGGCAAGCCCAGTCGCCCAGTCAAACCTTTAAAGAACTCTGGGGTTTAGGGTAAAAAGGGCCTCCCAAGCCGAAGCTAAGCTTGAAACTGAAGATCCGGCTCTTCGGCCTCTGTGCAATCCTTGAACCTGAGTTTGAATATCAACAACCGTATAAATTGTAGGGTTTGGGCTTAGGGTTTAGGGTAATAGAAATGTGTCAATGAACAGCAGTTCAAGGGAAGCAACAAAAGAACATCAACGCATCGAAGGAAGCCGCGTCTTGCAGCAGATTGAGGCGACGGGGCAGAGAAGTCGTTAACATGCCTTAGCCTAGTGGTCTCATGCACATGACGGGCCTGACAACGCACATCTGAATATGCCCTCCATCTGCCAAGAAATGGCTGAGTCAGGGTAAGGAAGACACAGCCGACCAGAAGTCGGGGCAGAGGGACTGGCCCTATAGGGCTCCTCCTCAAGTCTCGCGCTTGAAAAGAACCCCACGTGCACGGGCTGCACTTCCGCGCCGCCAGCGAAATCGGTATGCGTCGCCCAGCCTGAGCTGGAGCGTCGCCCGGACCACGCTGGGAGCCGCGATAGAGTAGCCCAAGACTTCGATGGTGGACTCCGTCATGGTAGCATCAAACTGCACATCCTGGGGTATCTGGAGCCGCCAGTCTGGCTACACCCCCAAACCTCTGTTTGCATCCTCGACCACAATGACAAACACAAAATGTTCAACGCGCTCTTCTAGTCCTACACGGCAATCTGCCATTCTACATGCCAAATCATAGGCCCGGGTGTACTTCGAAAACCCAAGTCCGGAACCATCGCTAAATCCCAAGTCTTCCCATCAAAGCTAGAAGTAAAGCTCCCCTAGACCCCAACCCTTCTACACATCGTAAACCCCTCTTCAACCGAAAGCCCACCAAGGCCCCTATGCCCCATACCGCCCATACCCTCAGCCCAAAACCCCAAAAAAAACCCACAAAACTAGACCCTAAACCTCGTCACTCCTAAACCCTAAAACCCTCAACCCTAAACCCCTAAACCCTAGAACCCCGACACACACCCTAAACCCCTGAACTCCTAAACCCTAAACTCAAGACCCCTAAACGCCAGACCCCAAAGCCCTAAACCCCTAAACCCCTGAACTCCTAAACCCCTGAAGAACCCAAGACACACACCCCAAAAACCTTAAATACTAAACCCCGGAACTCCTGAACCCTGAACCCAAGACCCCCAAGCCCTAAACCCCTAAAGCCCGGAACTCCTAAAACCCTGAACCCTGGGTGCCAGGTTCCCTGGCTCTTCCTCCTGACCCTCTTCCTCTTCGCCTCCGAGGTCCATGTCATCCTCTGCTCCAGGGAATCTATCAGGATTCCATTAAGGGCTCAAGGAGTTTTAGGGGGGTTTAGTAGGAGCTTTTGGGAGATTTCTGGAGTTTAGGGGTTTAAGGTTCAGGGTTGAGGGTTTAAGGATTTCTTTGAAGGGCTCTTTGAAGGGCTCTTTATCAGGGCTACTAAGAGGGGTCAAAGGTTGCTATGAGGGTTTCGTAGAGAGGCCTGAAAAACAAGAATGGGCTTGGGCGCAAGGCTTCGACCCTAAACCCCCCGCCCCTAATCCCTGAAACCCTAAAACCCGAAACCGCTAAACCCCTAAGCCCTACACCCTCAGGGTTGCGAACAACGGCTTACTGGTTTGGGTTGCGGCTGTAGGACAGCACTCTTAAGCCGGGTTCCGGTCGTTGAAAAATTCAGCGGTTGCCACACTTGTGGTCATTCATCTAGAAGGGCCTCGAAAGTTTTCATGGAGACACGGAAAACCTACAGCTGTGTAACCCTAAACCCTAAACACGTGGAGACAGGGAAGCCCTAAACCCTAAACCCTCAAGCCTACAGCTTTGTAGAATTCACTGTTGGTTGCGTTCGGAGGGTTCGGGTTCTCGGTTTGTCGGGCTTCGGCCTATGAGCTCTGGATCTGTGGGTTTCTGGGTTGGAGGGCTTGGTACTGAATAATCTCGAGGGTTAGGGGCTTAGGATTTAGGGTTTATAGGGCTTAATTAGGGTTTATGAAACCGAGAGGCCTGTTCTCGAAAGTACTTGGAGGATCAGGAGACTTAGTAAAGTCACTTACAGCCCCAATTCAGGTACCTTTCTTGTTCATTAATGTAGGCCGCTGATTGATGAACCGCCTCCCCGCGGGAGTATTACAGTATTGTAGGGATCCAAGTACCATGGCCCTCCTTAATACAGGAAACCCAAATAAGCAGTAAGCAAGATTCACAAAATAAGAAGCCCACATAAAGCCATCAATAATGAGAGCCCTTCTTTCTAAGGACCCCTAGCCTAAGTCCTAAGTAACGCATCAGCTTACCTAAGCAAGTCGAGCATCCATGCCCATGCCGCCCATGCCAGGCATGCCGCCCATGCCGCCCATCATGCCACCCATGCCGCCCATTCCACCCATGCCGCCCATCATGGAGGACAGATCCTTGGTCAGGGTTTAGGGTTTCGGGCTTAGGGTTTAGGGTCAGCACACACCTTCTAAGTGCAAAGACTTGGCGCTCCCGTGAGTGAACTATCCTCTCTTCGTCAAGCCTCTCCGGATACCAGCCATCAATAATGGGGCCTAAGGGCTCAAAGATTTTTTGATCTTATGCTATGCGTACTATGAGAACACGGGGATGATAAGAGCAAATCACTAGAGCCGTATTTTGCACTTCGGGCCGCAGGCATTCAGCTCGAGGTTACTGCTGCTTCTCTGCCAGGGGATTCACACGGAGTTCTATGTAGGGATAAGCCTGCGCATCGGGAAGAAAGGTCTCCTGGCATCTTATGGAACAGGCCCCATAAGTAAGAGGGGCCTTAGTAAGTAAGAGGGGCTTGGGGGGTATCTTGTACCATCATCGTCATACGGAGCCCCAAAATTCTATGGGGAAATATTGAAGCCCATAGAGTATACGAAGGGCCTGTCTCAAAGGGGTCTGATAAGGATTTTGAATGAGGATTCGGATATGACCCTCCGGAAACTCATGTCCAGGTCTAGGCAGATATGATCTCAGCCTTAGTATGGAGATTCTCGGCGCTAAGGTTTGGCTTCCGGTATAGGGTTTAGGGTGTAGGGTTCTTGCAATACCATTCGTGGAGAGCCCAGGCCTTATCTTCGATCCCAAGCCAGGTAGTCGCTAAACGACACCACCACCTGTAAACCATCGAGGCTTGACCATCTTGCCGTTCTGTGGCGAGCGAGTTCCAGCAGAAGACATGACCTCGAGAACCATCGGCTACACGGGCTCGCGGGTCGGCAAGCTCCATGCTTGGAGCATACGTCAGGTCTGCTGCCGTTTTGTGCCACACCCCGTGGCTCCGTTCGACCCACCGAGTGGCGCTGGCGGATTCCGCCCTCGATCTCCATGCCTCCATCGCTGCCAATCTCCAAAAACTGTGGCCATCGGTCGTGCCACAGCACTGGGCGCTGCCCAGACAACACATAGTAAGAGCTACTCGAGGGGATGCCAAGAGCCTGTTTCTAACTCAAAACTATAGCCGACAAAATATGTGGGTATGTATGTGTATATGTATATATACATATATATATATATTTATTTATTTATTTATTTATATATATACATACATACATATGAAAAGAGAGAGAGAGAGAGAGACAGCAAGATAGATAGACAGATGCAGGGATGGATGGATAGATAGCTAGACAAATGACAGAGATAGAGGGGAGAGGATAACACTAACGAGAGAGCCACACCTGGAGGACGCCCTGCATATTCTGCCCCCTACAAGAAACACTGTAGCCCCCCGGTACCGCCATAAACCCAGAATGCACAAGCTCTATAGCACATAAACCCTAAACCCTAAACCCTTAACCCTAAACCCTAAACGGATTTAGGGTTTAGGGTTTAGGGAACCCTCCATCGACTCCCAGCCTTGGATTTTAACGAGGGTCAAAACATAGGAGTCTTCCTCAACTGAACGCTCTTTGCAGAGCTCCGGAGGGTTCCCCCTAAAAAGGCGCCCCCCGGCTGAGGCCCGCCACCATGCCCCCGAGGCCGCCCATGCCAGGCCTCACTTTTTGGAATCTGGGGTCGTGAAGTGATAGAAAAATGGCTACCGGTCACCTTAACCCTAAACCATAAACCCCTTTGAGGCTGCCTTGAAGGCTTCCTTGCAGATGTTGGGTATGAAGGGCTCTAGGGCGTTGTCAGCCAGGGTCTTAGGGTTCTAGGCTTTCGGGCTTTATGGCTTCAGGGTAGAAGACGTCAGTATTTTTGAGGGGCTTCTGGGTTTTCGGGTTCGGGGTTCGAGGTTTAGGGCTCGGCGGGTTTGGTGTTTCTTATGATGAAGGAAAGTTGCAGGCTTTATGGGGGTTGAAATCCGATGCCTCTTGGTTCTTTGGGTGGCTTAGGTCTTCAGGTTAGGGGCTTTATGCTTGGCTTGAAGTGTTACCAATACTACTCCTTAAGGTTCTTTAGCCTTCAAACCTTTGGCACGCAATTCCGTTTGCACAGAGTTCGCATGCGCGGCTACAAGAGGCGCATCTTCAACTGTACACTCTCTTGACGCAACTTGTCATTGTGCTGCCTCTCGACAGTGACGACCTCTCCCTGCTCCTGCAACAAGGACTCCTCAAGACGCTTCATGTGGCGGCCATGATGCTCCTCGAAGCGCTTCTGCTCACCATCTTCGAATCATTCAGGCCCCTCTATGAGGGTTTACAGCGGCAGGCAACACATCCCTAGACACAAGTGCTTAGGGCTCAGAGATGAGACTGTTAGAGTTGAGGTGTTCAGGGTTCAGGGTTTAGGGTTCAGGGTTTAGGGTTTGGGTTGAGGTGCCTTGAGCTCTGGAAGGGGAGGCCTCGAAGCCTCCTTGCCATCCTCATCCTCTAAATGCAAGCAACCCCGGACCGCAAAACCTAAACCCTAAACCTTAAACCCTCAACCCTAAACCCTAAACCCCAAACCCTAACCCTAAACCCGAAAGCAGCCTCAAACTCTGAACCCCTCAGCTCGTCATTCCTTGTAAAGCTCAGCGGCATTCCGCCCATTCCGCCCATGCCGCCCATGCCGCCCATGCCACCTTCCTCCTCATCATCGCCACCTGGCGCAAGGGATTACAACAGCTTAGGCTGGTTTAGGGCCTTTAGGGTTTAGGGCCTTTAGGGCTTGGGGCTGAAGGCTTCTAGGGCATTTCAGGGCTTTTCTATGGAAATGGGGCAGTTTCAGATAGACCTTCTCCCCGAAGTGCACACACTCAAATCCAAATTGACGGATGTATGCTTTCTGGGCTGACAAAGATTCCCTGCGTTTACCAGGCAATGCATCATAAATCGTCAATCTCAACTAGATCCCCTTGATCCGAGTTCACTGCTTCGCACTATTCAGTTTTCAAAAAAGGGAAGGTAAAAGAGCACAGAACTATCGACCAGTAATTTGCTGGGTTCGTGCGCTCGCACCCTTGAACTTTACTTCTAGTCTCCACTGTGGTTCCCTGATTGGTTTAGCCTATTTCTTGCATTTAAGACCCCATGACTATAGTGAGTATAGGAAACCCCTAACGAAAGCCGCCTCCACTGCCGGACGACTCCTGCAGCTTGAACCACGGCTGTTCCTCCTGTCCAAAGCTTCGAGAAAAAGGCTGCGAAGTCGACGTAAAGGAAGGGTTTTGAAGTCTATAACCCTAAGCCCTAAACCCTTAAAGGGTCTACATGTATCAACAAGACCTCAATGATGGGGTCTCCTTTTGTAAGGCCGCTCTATAAAACCTTATCAGCCTGCGTCCGCATATTCGATCTGAGAATCCTGGAAGAGCCGCATGTACCCACGGCTTATAGGGCTTTCGTAACACTCCGCCTCTAGGCTCCCCAGTATCCCCTGCAATACGCAGCAAGGAAGGCTGGCTCTGCTTGAAATACAAGATTCAGCTTCGCGAATAAAAACAAGTGACAGGGTAGGAACGGGCTTTGCGCCTAAACCAGCTGCTGCACGTCACCAGGAGTGTGCAGTCTGCATATCCGTCGCGTGGAGCGAACTCATCCACGAGGACACCCGAAACCCTAACCCTAAACCATTATATTAAACCCTAGACCCTAAACCCTATTATAAACCCTTATATTAAACCCTAAACCTTTGGATTTGGGTCGCACTTTACGGTGGCGACGTTTCCTCCATGCAGTATCCTTAAGCGACGAACAAGGCCACGAAGAACCCCCAATGTAGAGGCCTGGAGAAGGAACGTAGGGATTTGGGGCATATACCCTACTTAGAACAAGCAGCCATATGGACCATATGGAATAGTCTCCCTAATCATCCTGACCCCTATACATTGACTTCAAGACGCCAGAAATTGGATCCACGGAAAGGCGCGGTTTCCCCGTGCTGAACCAGGAGCAAGCCAAGATCTCTCTGGGCGCTCTGAATCTTCAGCTTGATGAAGCTCGGGGTTTAGGGTTTAGGGTTTTGGGGCTTAGGCTTTGGGGTTTCGGGGTTTTCGGGGTTTTCGGGATTGGGGCTCAACAAAGCCTACATTTCTGCGTCACAAGTGGCCCCTTCAAGTTTGGAGAAGCTGGTGCAGGCGGGTGAGGGGCTACCTAGGCACCCTGAACGCCGAAGTCCCGAATCTTGTTAGGTTTTGTAGGGTTTAGGGAGTCGGGCCCGGGCTGCGGCGAAGAACTCTAGCCCTCCATACAAATTCCGTACCAGCCTGCTTTCGGGGTGCAGAGTTGGGGGGGGTGGATTTAGGGTTATAAGAGCTTATACTGAGGAGATCCCTAGACTTCAGGGTGTCTGGTCCTTCTTGGTCAGCTTGAGCACCACCATGCCTCAGAGGACCATACTTCGCAACCGCCAAAACGCACAGCCTAATGCCCCAAAGGTGTAAACACTGAGACTTCACTCAAAACCCCCGGGTGCTAACCAAAATGAGAGCTTGCTTCGAAAACAAATCGAAGGACAAACGTTGCTAGTAATCCGTATGTAGGGTTTCTCGGCTATAAGTAAGGGAACCAAACCTTTTTAACATAGTAATGTTTGCCGGCAGGCACAATTAAGGTACTTGCAAGACTACTTACTAAGTGCCGTGATCCTTTAAGACTAACGGGCCTGGGCCGAATGCCAGTGATGCAGTGATTGGTGTCCTCAACATCTGGCCCATGTAAACCCTCCCCAAAAAACGGATCTAGGAACATACTGCATTATGTATATACATGTGTGAGCGGGTGTGTAGAGGTGTAGACTCCAATGCATACACATATACATACCTACCTACCCACCTACCTACCTACCTACCTACCTACCTACCTACCTACATAAATACATACACATACATACGTACATGCTTACATACGTACATACATACACGCATACATGCAAACACTCATACGTACATGCATACATACATACATACATACATACATATATATATATATATCTATATGTATATCGCATGTGTGATTGAATGGTTTGGTGATTCTCCTTCAAGCCGCAAGCCGGTGAGGCCTCCATCAGACTTCGAACACAGAGTCTACTTGGGTTTAGGTTTAGGGTTTCGGGCTCAGGGAATCCACTATTGTAGAACCCAGGAAGGAACCCTTTTGTAGTAGGCTTTACGGTGCTTTGAGGGTACTGTATTACTATAAGTAGAGCTCACAACATGCTGCAAATACCGGGCATGACAAGCCGGCGAACAGAACGGAGGAAAATACAAAAGCCACAGGTCATTGAAGCGCTTGTGGCTGGTGCTTCTCAACGAACGGCCTCTTCGGCGCGATTTCCTGGGAGCCCTTGCACACTTGACTGTAACCCATATAAACCTCAAGGTTCAAGGGTTTAGGGTGCGGAGCTGTTTGACATTTGGGTTTCTTGACGGAGTCCAAGGCGTGAGAGATTTAGGCAGCCCCCAAAATATTCCCAAGATGTCGAGCCCTTTAAACCAAGAAAGAAGGTTTCGGGTCCCCGAGAGATAACATCTGTCGGGCATGTTCACGCTTGAGGGCTCGATGCCCTGCGTGGATTTAGGGTTTAGTTTAGGGCCTTTACACGACTTATACATACATATATATATACATATATGTATATGTACATGTATATGTATATATATATATGTAGATGTATATGTATATATTATATAGAAGCCATAGCAAGGAACCTTACACTATTTATGTTTCTCAGCGTTCAGGGAGAGACGGAGCACTCAGTCTTCGCATGTTCGCGTTTCGTGCTGTGGGGCGTGTCTGGCTGCACGAGACCCTGTACGAAGCCTCAAAATCAACGCAAAGGGCTTCTTAAACACCAACTTTGCCGGCTAGCCGTGTTTTTACGATGGGGCCTAGGTTGAGGTAACGGGAAATGAGCCTAGACTCCTCTAATTTTACCCCCAAATGCCCGCTATTCAGCACTTTCAGGGCTCTTTGAAGGGCCATGGGGGGGTCCTGGAGGCTAAACCCTAAACCCTAAACCCGAAGCCATGCTTTGTCTTGTCATGTTTGCTTCGTAGCTGTGGACATGACTACATTCAGCAAGAAAACCTTGGAACTCCAGGAGCCGCCCTTGGTTTAGGGTTCAGGGTTTTATGGGTGGTTTATGGTTTAGGGTTTAGGGACGGTTTAGGGTTTTCCTAGGTCTCTCAGTGGGCCCGTTTTCACTTGTTCGGGTCCCGTCTGAGGTTCAATATAAAACTAGCGGATACCGAACAAGGGAGCCCTTGTTAAACCTATAAATTACAGGGGGTCCTATCTTCTCATGACAAGGATAGAGCAGTCGTTTCTGTATGCTCTTGTTGTGGGGTAACTTGTAGCCCAAGCTCATGATTATTGGCCCTATAATTCTAAACCCTAAAAAAGCCTTATGAAGCGCAACAGATATGCTTCTAAACCCCTACGGAACCATGGTGACTTCACCAGAAGCCAGCCTTTGACAGGTTGGAGCGCGCTCGTTTTGGCGACCTCCTGCCCGATGATGTGTCCTGAATCCTGAACGTCTGACCACTCGGGAGAGTAATGTACCCTATGCTTCCAAGGACCTTATAGTTAGGGCCCTAGACCCCCTAAGGACCCAATAATTAGGTCCCTGGAAGCCTAGGGGTAGAAGCCTAAATAATTTCCAAAATCATTCCTTCGGGTTGCTCATTATACACTTATACTTTCAACGGGTTCAAAACCCTATTCTGATCATTAAGGCACCTACAGTAAGCATAAGAACAAGATGACGGTGCAACGTTTAAGATTTACGCTACATAGTACACGAGGTTTAGGACAGGAGTTGAACATGAACTGCGGGCATCTACACACATAGTTTTGGGCTTGGGGTTTTGGGTACTGTGCTGGGTTCAGGGCGCAGGGTGCAACGCCCACCTGCAGAAATATGTTCGGCGACGTGCTTTGAGTCGAAGAACGTGAGGACCATAAACCTACCTAGGAAGTATACTGCCGTGGTTGAAAGGGCGGAGGCCTGCGAGATGTATTCCCGGAAGGCTGAACCGAAAGGTGATTTCGAGCTTCTCTGCATAGTTGCATCAACGAAAGAAGGCTAGCTATCTACCTATCCACCTATCTATCTATTTAATTGTCTGTCTTTCTGTCTATCTATGCATCTATCTATCTATCTCTCTATCTATCTAGCTATTTGTCTGTCGAACTGTTGATCTATGGATCTATCGATCGATCTATCCATCTATCTGTCTATCTATCTGTCTATTTTGGATATGAACACGTTTGTTTGTATGTCTGTCTGTCTGTCTGTCTGTATGTATGTATGATTGTATGTATGTATGATTGTATGTATGTATGTATGTATGTATGTATGTATGTGTGTATGCATGTATGTTATGTTACCTAATGTTATGTTATGTTATGTAATGTTATGTAATGT
>CAJNJA010016407.1:0-11363 GCA_905231915.1 Symbiodinium necroappetens | reverse complement strand
TACAGTGTGCCGGGAAACTAGAACTGCTGTTTGACCAAGGTTGCCATGCAATCTTGCAATGTTGGTCTCGCAGACTAGTTTACCTTAGACCAAGATTGCAAACAAGATTGCCACGCAATCTTGCAATCTTTGTCTCCAACAGGTAAACTAGTCCGTGAGCAAGCGGAGAAAAGGTGGGGAGGCGGCAAGATTGCAAGCAATCTTGCAGTCTTGGTCTCCAAAAGGTCAACTAGTCGGCGAGCTAATGGGGCAGGGCAAGATGAGCAAGACTGCTTGGCAATCTTGCCCGCCCCCTGCCCGCCTGAGCAAGATGGCAAGACCATCAAGATTTTGGATAAAAATAGCAGTTCTAGTTTGCAGGCACAATGTGTCACTACCACTACCACCACCACCACCACGACTACTACTACTACTACTACCACCACCACCTACTACCCTACCCCTACCCCGATTCTTACTACCTCTACCCCTTCTCCTTCTCCTCTCCTTTTCCTGCTCCTACTACTACTGCTCCTGCTACTACTACGACTAGACTACGACTACTACTTCCTACTGCGACTACTACTTACTACTACGGTTGCTGCTTACTGACTACTGCTGCTATTGCTACTGCTGCTGCTGCTTCTTCTTCGACGACGACGACTACTACTACTTCTTCTTCTCCTTCTACTTGTACGTTGATCTCTACGTCTATTTCCTGCTACCATCTATCAGCACGAACGATAATTAGACTACGTACTACATTGTGACTTAAATCGTTGGCAGATGCCAGGGTGCCGGAGGTCCTGGACTAGGCAGAACCGGATAGAGTCACCCCAAGAAGTTGCAAGTCTCTAATCTTCAAGATTTATGGGCCGTTTATTCGGGGTTCACTATGCAGTGCTCTGCGCACCCACTTGCGCACAGAGAGCTACTTGAGCCAGAACTTCTGCCAAATCCAGCTCAGGTGCTCATGGGCATTGGCGCCGGCATGTAGGTGCCGGGCGCCTCCGATGATTTGAAGTCGGAACATGTTCGGTCCCGATTTTCTGAAGAGGCAAACTCCCAAGTGCGCCAGCAGGACCGAGCAATGTGAGCCCGGCATAACTGGCAGCGTTGTGGGCATCACCTGGCAGGCTGCATACTGTAGGCACTTACCGGGACTTTCGACAAATGTCACAGCTTGCAAACGGACCACCTGCCCAGCGCAATAACCGGCAGGCACTGCCGAAATGGACCTTGAAGGGACGTTCTTCAACAAGTCTGGCAGTATCGTTACCCCAATACTGGCGAGTTTCGGTTGCCATGTGGCACAAGTACAGAGCGGGTCTCTGAGAGTACGGCATCCTGACCTCCGCAACAACCAAAGCCTTCAGCACGGGTGTTGCGCAGCAAAAGAACGCCGCTTAGCGGCTTAGCCCGCCTCGGCTGCGGAGAGGTTCGACTCTGAGTCTTGAGCCCAAAACCACAGGCGGCAATTGAAGGTGTTGATGCAACAGATCTTGTGGGCACAAGGCAAAAGATGTCCCCAAGGCCTTTTTCGCAGGATGCCCCGTCAGTAAGGAGCTGCCCTTTCAGAAGGAACGCCCGGTCGCACCTTGCAAGGGTGGAGAAAGCTTCTCCCAGAATTCCCGCGTCTTGGCATGATTTAGGGCAGTGACCGGAGAGAAACCTGCATCCTGTCCCAGGAGGCTCACACCCTCCAGGATCACTTCCTTCGCCTACCATGAGAGTGAGGAGATTTTGCTGCCGACAGTGCTGCTGGCTCTGTAGAGCCCGCACACCCTTGGCCTGGAGTTTGCCGCTCTCCCCGACTTCGATGCTGAATCTGACCTGCTGTCCTACCTCCGGAAGGCCTGAGTCAGCGTTTGCGGCAGAACTCCTCTCCCAACTAGAGCCGAGTGTGACGGTGACAGCCGACAGCCGACTGAGCTGGATCGCTGGCGGCATCTTGTAGAGCATTCTGGTGCAGAAAGATGTCCTCCGCACGCGACCAAACTACAGATGCTGTCGAACAACTGTGTCATGTGTATTTTTGTCATCTCAGGACTGAAACTTGGATGGGAATGATTTTTATAGACAGATTGACAGCTACATGGCTGCACCAGGTCATTGTGCAGTCCTTGCCAGAGAACAGGGCAGTGATCTCGTCGCTAGTGACGAAACCCCAGCGCTTCTCGGCATTGAACATCCTCAGCAGCTGATGAGCACTCACCACTCTCTTTATTCCCAAACAGGCGAAGCGATGCGAGAGCTCGGAGTCCAGGGCCCCCCTTTTTGCAAAGCACCGTCGCTATTATCGCGCGAGCTTCCTCAAAGCTTCCGGAGGCTCCTGTCCAGCGTCCTCGATGACTTTAACGAGACCGCGGGCCATGCGCGCCTTGTCTGAGGCGCCGAAGTCGCAGGTGAAGAAGCTCACAGCTGTGCCGTGAGCGCCTGCTCTTCCGGTTCGACCGATGCGATGGACGTAGTCCTCGATCGTCTTAGGCATGCTGTAGTTCACCACATAGGCAACATCCTTGATGTCAAGGCCTCCAGGCTTCGCAACAGTGAGAACAGCTCAAACCCTAGACAGCAACCTTCCCAAAACTCCCATGGCGGACCTCGCTGGGCGACATCTGTTGCAACCAGAATTTGGCAGCGGCCTTTCCTGAACTGATATAATATTGAATCACGCTCCCTCTGGTCCTTGTCCCCGTGTATCGCACCGGCTGCATACTGCTCATACCTTAACTCCCTGCACAAAGCGTCTGCCGCACGCTTAGTTTCGGTGAACACCAGTACACGTGGCTGCGCACCCTGTGCGGGTGATACTTCCTGCAACCACTCAAAGAACCTCTGTTTCTTGTCCAATTCAGTTACAACCCGGATGTCTTGTCGAATGTTCGGGTTAGCCTTTGCCGCCGATATGCCAACTGTGACTTTCAGCATGTTCTCGCAGAAGTCGTTTGCAAGGTCCCGGATGTTTGCCGGCCACGTCGCAGACCACATCACCGTCTGCCGCTCTGGGCGCACTTGTGACACGACCCGTCGGAGCTGTGGCTCGAAGCCCATATCCAACATGCGGTCTGCCTCGTCTACCACAAGATACGACACGCGGCCCAGGTTGGTCACCCTTGCCTCCAAAAAGTCAAGCAGGCGTCCGGGTGTGGCAATGAGCACGTCAACACCCTTGCGCAAAATCTGCTCCTGTCCTCGCCTCGATACACCCCCATACACCACAGCATCTCGGACACCTAGAATCTCACCAACACGAAACGCTTCCATCTGAATCTGCATTGCCAGTTCACGTGTAGGTGCAAGGACCAGAACAACGGGACCCTCGCCAAGTTCGGCAGGCTGTGCTTTGACGTGGAGCATTGCCGGAAGCAGGTAGGCCAGAGTCTTTCCACTACCAGTCTGTGCCAACCCCACCATGTCACGCCCTGAAAGGGCCAGTGGCCAACCAACAGACTGTATCGGAGTCGGAACAGAAAACTCACCCCTGAGGTACTCAACAACAGGTTTGGGAAAGCCGGCATGGTCAAAGGACCGGATGGGTTTCGGAAGCTCTTTGGTACCTTCAACCTGCACGCCATTCTGCTGCAGGAAATCCTGCACTTCTTCTCGGGACTGCGAAGTCACTGCTGGGTGCTCCTTGTAAAACAGGCTCAGGGAACCTGAAGATGCCTGCGACCAATCGACTGGTTCCAGGTTCATGCCGGCATGGCTCAAGTCCCGTCCACTTGCGCACGGAGGCCCAACGTGCTTCTGTACCTAAAACAGGGGACCCCAATATAGTACCTTAAATAGTAGGATCCTTATTTTTAGTTACCCCTATTTTCTATAGCTCCTGCCAGGCTTCCGAAGGGGGCATCTCTTCAGGAACTCTCGGAGGCGGCGGAGGTGCCGGCGGCGGCTGGAGCTTGACGCCTGGCGAGAACCGAGAACTGAAGTGGGACTAAGTGCACTCCGATCTCTCGGGAAGTGGGCTCTCCCTTGATTTCTCCCTGCTGTACCTATCATGGGGCGCTACCGCTCTCAAAGCAGACCTCTCTTGGAGCTGGAGACGCCAAAAGAACGGCGCTGACTCTGCGGTCATTCTTGAGAACTGCCCCAGCCTGCCTGCTCTGAACCTATGACTAGATGATGAGATAGATGTCGAGTTGCTCGGAAGTTTCGGAAGGGGTAATTAAGGGCCTAAAAAAGTGACATTGCGGGCTAAGAATCATTCCAGCAAACAGGCCTCCAGGCGTTGGCAGGGGTTCAGCGGAATGCGAGTGCTCAGTCGCAGCCGCAGCCCTAGCGACAGTGGCTGTGGCGGTAGCCGTTGGCTCTGCCTCTCGGGGCTCTGCCTCTTCGGCCCGCGTTGCTTCGACCGTCTCGATTGTGCTCCCCACATGCGATGGTTGCGGCTGCGGCCGAACTGCCCAACTCGCTGGATGTTCATCTATAGGGATAAAGGTATCGTCGTCATAGAGCTCTGGTCGCCGACCAAAGTTGTCCGTTACCAGCATGCGTGGAGCAGAACGCTGCGCTCCCGGGGACGGGCACAGGCGAAGCCCAGGCCGCAGTAGCCTCGAAACTCGGCGCGAGGCCATGCTTCCCAAATGATGCATGCCCGTGTGCTTTGTGTTGTGCAACCTCCCGTGATGATTCATGCCCTGTCACGGTACAGCCTCTGGAAAGCTCCATAACCGCTGCACCGACTGCACACTGTCATTGCAGATGACTGCAAGGTTGCTTGGCTCAAGATGCTGCAGCGAAGTCCGTGGCAGGCTTCCGAAAATCAAGGAACCTCACGTGACTGGGGTTGAGGAGCCAGCTTGACGGTGCCAACGAACTCTCTTCCTGGCCTCACATCCGGGTTTGAGCTGCGCACGCTCCGATGGAAGCCTGCTTGTTGAAGCGGTCTGTGTTTAGACAAGCCACTGCCCTTCGAACTGGAAGGTTTCGGCAGGCAGCACCTCAAGGGCTCGCGAGGGTTAGGAGGCTGGAGCCCGCCAGGACTGCCTTTCAAAACTTCGTGCATCAGCAGGGGAACTGAGCTGGCTGCAGTCACTTCACAGGCCTGTTCCAAAGCCAAGAACTCTTCAGCACCAACGTGCTACGCCCTCGCCTGCGGACCCTTGGCTGCCATAGTGACCTCTACAGCACAGCAGGCATACCATCAGGTCCTGCAGAAATGTCCTCCCCGAACTATGGCCTACCTTGAAGGCCAGAAGTGTTCCTGCCTCCACCAGAGCGCCGCCTCACACAGAATCGACCCCGGTTCCTGCGCTGTAACCACGGGGTTACTTGGGCTCCAGCCAAGTGTGCTCCTCAGGAGAAAAACCTCCTTGCCATAAACTGCTTTCGCAGCCTGCAATAGAAGGGAAGGATGTCAACACTGCCGAGAGACCGAGAGAGACAGAATCAAGGACATCGGGCAAAAGGGATCTAGACAGGGAAGAGGAACTGAGACAAAAACCGCAGGACAAACAAGAGAGAACCCACCATTGCACCCAAAACAGAGCTTGCCTCGCAGGAGATGTGTCCCCAGCCCTTCTCTTCATTGTAACCTCAAGGGACAAACTGTTGCAGATGGCTTCTTCGAGAAGACAGCCATGCCAGGAAGGCATGGTTCACGCAAGCACTCAGGACTCGAAGCCACTTCAAAGTTCACAGGTTCTGTGCAGGTGGACAAACGGACTGGAACGTCACACCACGCTACTTACGCAGCGAGACTTTGAACCCAAGATATGGCTGGAAGAGATAAGTCCATACAAGAATCGTGTAAAGGTCAGATTGAGCAGTGGCCTTTCACAGCTCCAAAGAAGAGTTGGTCAGGCGCAGGCCTGATAAAGAAGGTGGAAGGCTCAGGAAGGGATGAGGATTAGGAAGGAAAAGATACAAGCATGAGTCTGAAATCAAGTGAAATCATTCGGGAGTAAGGAGACTCAGAGATGCAGCTGCGAGCACGGTACCGCACCTTGCAGCACTTGCAGCACTTGGAGGCGGCGCCAACATGCGGGGCATCTGAGGCACCACCGGAATCCTCAGCAGTAGCAGGACATCGAAGCTCCTGAGGTTTCGCACATGCAGCCGTTGAAGTTAAACACTAAGCCTTGATGTACTTCTTGATGGAAGACCTCACAGAATTCTGCCTGATCCGGGGGCCCAACATCAGTGGCGGAGGCGCCCTCCTTGGTCGCGAAGGCTGTTGGACGCTATGATAGATGATGCTGGTGCCGCTGGAGCGCTTCTGGTGGTGCTGGTGCTGGTGGTGCTGGTGTGCTGGTGATCGTTGGAGCGGATGTTTCCGGATGGGATGATGCTGAACGAGCTGAGACCGGACTTCGAGAAATACGGCTGGGAGCTTCGTGTTCAGAGTTGGGCTTTAAGCAACAATGCTTCCTGACGTCTAGAAAACTGCGACATGGTCAGCGGCAAATACCTGTCTGCAGCCACGAGGCATTGCAGGAAAGGCTGAGTCACGATGCATCGCAGGAGCTGGAGAAATTGGGCAAACTTTCTCGGCCTAGCAGAAACATGAAGCTGCGCGGATGGCTTCAGGCGCCTTGCATCACATGTGTGCGGTCTGTCTGTGTGTGTGTGTGTGTGTGTGCGTGTGTGTGTGTGTGTGCCTGCATGCCCTTCGTCCCAGACACCACTGTAAAGGAAACTTGCCTTAGAATCGGTCCATGTGATTTGCACCCAGTGTGCGTCCTGTCCAGAGGTTCTAAGGCATCCAACTGATTCCTCTCGATGACACCGCCGACCACGGAGGACTTCATGAAGAAGACATCCTTCAATGCCAAATGTTACGCATTCTGCCGAAGCAACGTGCCTGCCTTGCCGTACATCTCCACCACCTCAGGACTTGTGACGAAGCCCCAGCCTCAGAAAGAGGAAGATGAAGCACCTTGGGGGTCAACCTGAGTGCTCTCTTCCTGTCAAGCCGCCCTTCTCGGCATTGTAGGACTTCACCGTTCCAACCATGTTGGAGCCTAGCACCGGAAGCTTCCAAGCCGATAACAACATGGCAGCAAACCGTCCTGCATGCTGATTCACAGGCTGGCTGTACACAGTCATCGGGGCCGATCGCGCCGTCGGCATGGGCTGCATTTGCTGACTATATCCATGTCCTTTGGGCAATGATTCGAGCAGTGGGGAGAAACGAAGCAACATCGCACGGTTCAGGACTGTGCCGTTCATGGGCCCGTTCACAGCTCCCAGAGGTGTAGCCTCGGCACACTGAACCGTCCTTATTAAAGTCAGCTCTGATGGCACAGCCGAGGCATGAACAGGTCTCGCCGACCCTAGCACCACAACGTCGCTGGCCTTTCGGTTTGGGCACCATGTCTGGTGGCAACTTGAGGTCTGTGCTCTCGACAGCTGCGCTGTAGACTATACTCGAGTGGTATCTTGCGATCGCAGTGCTACCTTGAGCCGAAGGCCATGTCGTAATACTCTCCAGAAGTCTGAGACATGGCAATGAGGTATTGTGGTGCTTCGCCACTTGCTGTGAAGGCCCCAGAGTCTGACACCAGAAGACTTCTCGGGTTTCGCGGAGCAGCCTGTGGTCCTCGCCCGTGGTCTACCACATTGAACATGACCTCAGGGTTTAGGGTTTAGGGAGGGTCTCAAAAGGAGTTCATGGCATCACAAAGAGCTTCTGACAACCCCGGCCTGGTCTCCTTGGCCACCACCCGACAGTGCGCTCCTCAAGACGAAGATGTCCTGCAGCAGAGAGAAGCCTCTGATGGTACCACATCCCAACACATCGAAAGATACACAATGATAAAGATGTCAAGCAAACTGTAGCTTGAGATTCTTGGATTCTTGACTGATCCCACGTCGGGGCCTTGCCATAGATAGCCTGCGTCTGAGGGCATTCAATGAAGCCCCAGCCTGCCAGAAGTCCACAACTTTCGATCGGTCTGCAACCTTCATCACTGATATTGTGGAGGTGACTGAGTCATCCATGTGGGGTTGCTCTCACTGCTAGTATTTCCACCACGAAGAGTACTCTCAACACCGTTGATTTCACGACCAACACAACTGCGTCATTTCTGGTGGGATTACGATCAGCGGTACCACAACGCTATGGTCAGAGTGAATGTTTCTGTTGCCATCAAGATACAATCATGGCATCTGTCGACAACGACGACGACGACGACTACGACGACGACTACGACTTCTGCGACTACTGCGACTACTGCGACGACGACGACGACTACTGCTACCACGGCGACGACGACGACGACGACTACTACTACTACTACGACTACGACTACGACTACGACTACGACTACGACCTAGACCTACTACTACTACTACTACTACTACTACTACTACTACTACTAACTACTACTACGACTACTTACTTACTTACTTACCTACTTACTTACTTACTTTCTTACTTACTTACTTACCTACCTACTACCCACTACCTACTACCTACTACCTACTACCTACTACCTACTAACTACTAACTACTAACTACTACTCCTGCTGCTACTAGAGCTACTAATGCCAGGCATTATTGTTACTGACATGACTATCCTTATGCTATCCCCGGCAAGCTTTGCGAGGTTGCGCCTTTGGATTCATTGTATGACCTTAGTCGCGGAAAAACATTTCTCGGAATTGCGACAGTCCTGGGGCGGTGCTTCACGAAGCCAGTGTACTGCGCCATATCCTGTGCATGGCAGCGTTGTTCGCTCACTCTGATAGCAGATGGCGACATGCACTTCGTGCCAACCAGGCCACCCTGTGGCTCAGCTCATACGGAGCTACGCAGCTTCGAACACGGTCACTGCTACTGTCATGTCTTGGGAGGTATAAGCAGCTGTGGCTATCGTGAAATGCACACATGCACTTCCCCTTGCCATGCTTGCAAGATAATCTTGGTCCGGATGCTGCAGGGCAGAGGGCCTGGCGGACGTTTAGGGAGCACTCCAAACACAGACGGCATCCAGGAGGACTTGTGCCTTTTGTCTCAAAGCCGCCTCTTGACATGCATTGGCAAGAGGATGCAGGAGACCGGGAGACAAAGCTGCATTAACTCCAGCATTCTGGCGGCGGGGACCTGAACATCAAGGCAGCTAGGCTCGAGTCTTGGAAGCTGCAACTGCTCGCGTGGCCCCGACCCGTAACCCCGCAGGGTCCTCACAGGCACCAGCGCCTGGCGAGAAATCCCGAAATCTGAGTGCACGATAATGTAATATAATATATACAAAGGCCAGCGGCCTTCCCCCCACCGGCACCAGGGCAAAGCATCACATGGGCCGGCTCTGCCATGCCTGGGAACTTCGTCGCTTCATCCAACATCACATGGGCCCATGAGAGACACTGGGACATCCTACGAGATGGCATGATCAAGCGTGCCACAGCAAGTTGAGCGGAAGTTGCGCTTGTACCAGCTATCCCTTGGGCTCCTGCAAGCTTTTGCCAAGACTGGGAGGCCTCTTTTGAGCACAATGATGCAGCGTCACACTCTCAATCAAGACATTTCCATCCCACCTCATCCTGAACGACACTGACCTGGCATGAACTGGAACAGTTGATGCAATAATTCGAAAGTCGCAACTCTCCCTGGCGACATGCCGCCTGCGGTACATGTGGAGCGTTGCTCATCATGCACCTGCCACCAAAGTGTCGCAAGGCGTTTAGAACTCCATGAGCCGAGTGTCCGATTCCGGGAGAGCACGCGGTTCTGGCGCTTTTTGCGCTTGTGGCAGGGACCAAGCGCGAGTACCTTGCCCGCGAGAAGCTGGAGCCATCCTGTCGCTCGCTGTCTCGGCACACGATCCCGCACTGAACGTGATGGGCATGGGAGGACCTGGCTTGTAAAAACATGGCACAGCCTGAAGAATCATAGCGATCTCAAAACAAAAATGTTTCTGCTAGAAGCACCAGTCTGCAAGAATCTTCCGGCCTCCCGACGCCCGGTTCACTCGAACCTGATGCAAGAAGCGAAGCCTCAAAGTCTGGCCTGGTCTCAAATTTCGGCCTGCTGAGCTGTTGCCGCCGCCTGCTGCGAAGCTTGGACCTGCTACTACCAGGTACTGCCAGATGCCCCGAACTGCGGAGACAACTCGAGGAGCACACCGCTTGCTGCGCAATGAAGGCACGCTGCTGAGCCACCTCTTCGTTTCGTTTCATGTCTAGAGAGTCTAGGTCCAGAGATCTCCAACCCACTGGCACTCGAAGAAAAGCAGAGCCTGCGCAGATGCTGCATGCTGCTGTGCCTGAGCGGGTCAGATGGCAGCTGGTGTCAAAGTTGGAAGCGACAGCACCCCATCTAAGTCCCCGGCTTGCAGCTCCTTCATCTCGTCATTGTATTGGAGCTGCGTCTGGCAATGCGAGCTCGAAGGCTCAAACACAGAACAGCTCCACGGCTGCCTCATACTGCTGCTTCTGGAACTGGTACTGTTGATAAGCCAAGTCCTAGTTCTTTGCAGGCATCGGGACAAAAAGAGAAGGGGAGCAGGTCCTCTTGCGCTTTCTTCTGGTTGAACTCCAAGAGCAACGCATTCGCCTCTTACAGGTGCAACTTAAACGAATTCTGTGGGCACGCAAACAGAAATCTTCCTTCACGAGATCCGGCCTGGTGCTCCAAGGCCGACTTCTGCTGCTGCGCGGCTTGCTGAAGCAACAGCAGCTGCCTTTTGCCAACAAAATCCACGGCTGCTCACACCATGCGCTGCATGCGCTGTGTTTGAGTGAGAGGCTCGTTGTGCTGCTGCGCCAGTTCCATCTCCTGAGCATCAAAGCCATTCAAATCAGCACTTCACGGGATCTCTACCAGTAAGCTAACAGCTCGCTGCTTGATCTCTTGGTCCACCTAACAAAGACTTGCAGCAGGTCTTGTCTCTTGTGCGCAACACCCACATCCGCTTCCGCCTGCAAGGCATACTGGCGCTTGCGTTGATCTCCCATCTGAGTGAAGGACTTGTGAAATTCAAAGTTCAGACTTGACGGTGCTGGGTGTTGTGAGATACCGGCTGCGAACAAATTGTCGGACTGTTGCTTCAGCTGCTGTGCAAGAACTTCCGTCCCGTGCCTTCGTCGCGCACGAGGCTGTAGGTTATCAATTACAGGGTCTGGGCTTCTTGCGGATTGCCCATGCTGAGTTGGAAGGCTTCAGCTGGTCATCCAGCCCGCGAGAGTATGCACTCTTCTGGCGCTCAATGGATGTGGGATCTGGAAGACCTGAAGACGAAACGTGCAGGTAAACTTTGCAATTCCATCAAAGTGAACCAATGTCCCAGGCCTGCCGTAAGACTTGGAGGCACTTGTGGCTCCACTGGGGCGGACGGCTCCTCAGTGGAAAGCGGGGGCAAAGTGGCAGAAGTTGCAATGGTCACAAAAGTCGCCGTAGTGACTGGCTATCGCACGAGCAGTAGCAGTAGCAGCAG
>CAJNJA010016406.1:0-10704 GCA_905231915.1 Symbiodinium necroappetens | reverse complement strand
AAACCCTATCTATCTCTCTCTCTCTCTCTCTATATATATATATATGTATACATATACCGTGAACCCTAAACCCTATACCCCAAACCCCCTAAGTTCATGAGCATGGCTTCCAAGTATAGGGTTTAGGGTCTAAGGATTTTGAGGGTTTAGGGTCTTAGGGTTTTTTCGGGTTTAGGGTCTAGGGTCCTTTATGGTTTAGGAGGTTTTTGGTTTAGGGTTTAAGGGTTGAGGGTTTAGGGTTTAAACACCGAGCCCTAGCAAGGGAAGGGTTCGTTTGGACATCTTTGAGGTTTAGGTGGCTGAGGGTTTAGGGTTAAACCCTACAGAGCCGTAAATGCTCTAAGGCCCCTCAGTCCAAAGCCAGTCATGCAATATAGAGGCATGAATAATTCTAACAGGGGTTTGAAGGAGCCCGAAGGAATAATGTCGGAAATTACTCAAACGATCTATATAAAGCCAAGAAGCATGTTCCTCCACGCTGGCGCCCGCCCCCATGGCTGCACCGAGCAAATCGAAGCTTTACGCTCCGTTCTTGGCTTCCCAAACCCCACCCCTACAGAGGACAATAAAAGTTCTAGCAATGCATTAGAGGATGCAATCACATGAATCTCTGAGAATTTAACTGAACAATGTGTTGAGCTTCTCTGTGGGGCCTTGTGGGGCGTACAGCCTGCGAGCCATTGCGAAGTGATCTGGCAGAGGCGAAGACTTTTTGGGCTGGGCCCCAAACCCCAAACCCTAAACCCTAATCCGCCCTAATCCCTAAACCCCCTAAATCCCTAAACCCCTAAATCCTAAACCCTAAATGCTGAACCCTAAATCCTACCTCCTAGGCCGACCCTAAACCTCGAACCTGACGGTTCAATGCTTGGGTTTGTGAGACATTGGGTTCTTCCAGGCCGACCCTCAAACCTGTAGAGCCTTAAAAGTACGCTTCATGTGTTGTAATGCATGCGAAACGGTACGAGCCATTTGCTATTAGGGATCCTACTATAATTCTAAGGATCCGAACAGCACTCGAGACTCCAAAAGAAGCAACTCTCCTAACCCGCCCTCCGAGAGACTCGATTGGTGGAGCAGCCTGTCTACCCATAGGCTCCATAGTAGTTCCTTTTTGGGAGTACCCTATAGGATCCTAAATACAAAACACAAAAAGGAACTACTGTGGAGCCTATGGGTAGATGCTCAGTGTCTTGAACTGCAAGCTCCATTGACTCTTGCGCGACAGATATTCCCCGAGGCTTCCGCGCACACCACGCTGACACGCGGCTCCTGCCACTAGTATGCTTATGCTAATCTGCTGATCCGAATAGGAATACTAGTTCAATACTAATGCTTCTCTAGTACAGCACTAGTAACCAAATATTAAGGGCCTTCTTCTCTAACTTACTAGAATTATTTTTCATTAATAATACTATCACTATTTTTTAAAGATGACCGACCACTTTGCCAGCCAAAATGCTTGAAACTGTGGAACACATCGTCCGACAGCGTTCCAGCAAGCAGTAGTTCTCTAAGGTGCGCGTCCCTTTTTAAGGGGCCCCTTAAGGGGATCTACAAAGGCTTCTATAAGGATACTATATGAATGGTTCTCCGAGGTTGGGGTCGCCTTTTTAGGAACCCAAAAAGAAGGTGGCAATCTCTAGAAAGAGGAGCGTAAAAGGGACCCTACATGTAGGAATTCGAAACAGATGTAGCGAGGAACAACCCTTTGTCATATTCTTCCCATCGTCTCGGGCCCTTTAGATTATGATTAAGAGTTGGAGAATCGGGCTTGTTTTCTTCCAGCTTCCAAGACAAGGTGTTTTCTCGATTTTTGTCCATTGCACTGTGTGAACAAGTAGATACGTCAAACAGGTTCCATGAATCTTTGTCGTTATAGGGGCCCACATAAAGCCTCCCGAAACATCATCTCACTTGCTCTCAATTTGCTGCTTTCTACCAAAACACCAAAAGAAGCAAATCAGTAGCAGCAGGAGGGTCGGCGCAGTGATTCAGACACGCATAAGGTTATTTAAAGGTTCTATACATTGACTACAAGGGTACTTTGTGGGTCGTTCTCCAAATTAGGGTCCCTATCGGGGATCCTTTTTGCAAGGGTGCCGTACTATATTGGGGACCTAGAAAGGGGGCCTGATTTAGAGAACTACCGTATATATCTCACACAAGCATGTCTGCCTGATGGAATACGAAGATGCTAGCGCGAAGCTTTGAACCCTAAACCCTGGCTTAGGAAGAAACGGGGTGCGGCGTTCCACCTAGGGCTTTTGGGTTCAAGGCCTTGCATTTCCTGAAGGGCTGAAGCCTGTGACTGTTGGCACACTTGGACTTTAGAGTCTAGGGTATAAGCTTCAGGGAAGGTCGCAACAGAGCCAGCGCTCATCCAAAAGTCCCTAAAACCCTAAACCCTGAACCCAAACCCCAAGACCCCATCCTCGTAGTCTAAGAAGCAAAAGCTTAATACTGCTTCCAGCACTAAAGACTCTACCTCCACCTACCAGAACCTAGCTTTTTTCTAGGGTCCTTTTAAATTACAAATGTGATCTGAAGGGTTTGTCAGTCAGTCAGAACCTAGCAAAAAAGTAGGTTTTGGGCGAGATAGAAAAGCCCTAAATCCTAAACCCTAAACCGTCCCAGTGCCCAAAACCCCAGGCCTCCGCGACCCGCAGAGGCAAAGTGCTCATCAGAATGGCGGGTCGCAGAGATAGGTCGGTTATCTGCAGGACAACTTCTTGACTTAGGGTTTACGGTTTAGGGTTTGGAGTTACTCGGTGGGCACCTGTATATGGGTGGACTATATGCTCGTGACAGGTGTAATTTAACATGCTCGCATACTACACCAGGCTACGTTCTGTAGAACCCCTAAACCCTAAACCCCTAAACCTTTAAACCCTAAACCCTAAGCCCTATCTGTAGGACAAGCTAGAGCTTCTCGGATTGGGCTCTTCGGGAGACTTGAAGCTTCGGGGCAAAAGGATTCAGGATAGGGCTTACGTTTTGTAGGGGGTCAGGGTCTAGGGTTTAGGGTTTAGGATTTGGAGTTTGGGGTTTAGGGTTTGGGGTTTAAGGTTTGGGGTTCAGCAGCTCCGGATCGAGCAGTATTTTAGTAAAGTTGTATCTACGGCTTTGATATAACACCCACCCACCCAAAGTATCCCATAAATAGAACGAAACCATATAGGTCGGCGCAACAGTTTCTATTCAACAATGACCTTTCTATTTTAGTTTGGATTACTATTTCAGGGTTCGGACTATTATTTTAGTATTCGCAGTATATCTTATAACCTTATGGTTCAGACTACCGGGTACCCTAGGCGAAACCCTGCACGGAACCTAAACAGTCCAAGGCCACATAATCATGTTCGAGGCCAACAAAGACAATTGGTCTTAGACCACGGATACGTGGCCTGGAACCACGAATATTTGGCCTTTAGCCATGAAAAAACTAGAGCTGAACTTAATATATGATAGAGAGGCTTAGGGCAGTTGTGGGGATTAGGGATTGGGGGCTTAGAGTTTACGGTTCGGGGTTTAGCGATCCAAATTAGGGAAGACTCCAAGGCCATGCGAATCTTTTTCGGGTACCGAGTATCGGGGGCGGATTGCTGTTCCATGGTGATTTTTATGCGAGGCAAAGAGGAACCGGGAAGAGGTTTAGGGCTGAGGGTGTACTGTAAAGGATCAAGTACTGGTACTCCGATGCGCCGTTGTGAATTCAGACAAGATGCGACTATCTCCATAGCTGCTCTCAGCGAATGATAATGGGCTAACCCTAAACCCTAGATCCGAAACCCTATATCCTAAACCCTAAGCCGGGCTAAGGCAGCTGTTCAAATGCTCTGGTCTGGTCGAGACATCTTGAGCCATGCGCCAGGAACTTACCTGAACCGCAAAGCCGTGCACATTACTCCTGCCTGGAACACAAGCCCATGAATTCGACACCCCCCCCCCCCCCGACACACACACACAAAAAAAAAAAAGAGGCTCGTTTGCCGCATCGTTGACTTCCCCTGTTGCCGTTATAGAATATTTTCTGCACCGGGACAACACTGATCTGGTTGGGTAAACCTGCTTGAGCCGCATGGGTTTACGAAACGCTCCTGGGACTTAGGTATAAGGGTTTAGGGTTTGGGGCAAATTCCCTCGCACCCTTCTGTCCACAAAACCATGCAACCTAAACACTAAGCCGCAAACCCCTGAAGCCATCCAAAGCCTAAATCCCAAACTTGGGGTGGCAACCGGGGGAATCGCGAAGGCGGACCCACGATAAGAGTTTCTGAGCTTAGCGCATGGGGTTTAGGGTTCGGTATGATATGATTATATATACCCTTAGCATCAAGATAGCCCAGTAGGGTCTTTGGGCCCAAAAGCCTTAAAATATGAGTCCTTCGAGGGTAAGGGATAGGTTTAGGACCCATCCAGCCTCGGAATCTGCATCACCTGCCAGGTGCTCGGGGCCGTGGGCTTCGATGAGCCGGCTTGCGTAGGTAATGGAAAAGGATTTAGGGTTTAGGGGGTTCCTGATTATGATTATAGCATAATATACCCCCAAACCCTATTCTCATTATTAAGGCCCTATATTCATCACCTTACATTACAGCCTTGCCCGCCCTGAGACAGAGGAGATCATTAATTGCTACCCATAGGCTCCTTCGTAGTTCCTTTTTGGGATTACCTGGTAGGATTCTAAATATAAACCACAAAAAGGAACTGCTTAGGAGCCTATGGGTAAGGACAGAGTCACCGAGTCAGCCATTGATCACAGGAGTCTTGTAGCATCCTGCAGGATTTCATCGCACCGTTCACCCACCAATCCCACCAAAGCCCTGCTTCATTGTTCGGACATTCTTGAAGAGCAGTTGAAACTCGCTGAACCTTGCGGAAAGAAGCGTTCGAAAAGACAACTTACGAACCCCCCCCCCACCCAAAAACAAATCCTGCACTAAACCTCCGGTTGCAAGCCCAACCGGCATTAATTATCTTCGTCTTGCTTTTCCAGCTTCTTAGGGAACGCACAGGTTCTCTGTCAGGAGAATGAAGGGATTGTGCTGCCGAAATGCTTCAGGTCATTTATCCCCGATACTTAGCCTTTGCCCTAAACCCTGAACCCTAAACAAACAAGCGGGCCCACAAGCGAACCATGGGGATAAGGGCCTAAAGCTGTATACCCTCAGCACTGAAGCCATTAATCCGACCCAAAACTCCATCCCTCAAGCATGCCATAATCTAATATGGATCCTCAGGAAAGGACCCGGCTTTCAACCAGCCTCGTTGCAAGGCTTGTGCTTTTCTGAAACTGCGTGGCTGGGGCAAAGACTAAGGAGCTGGAGTAGGGTGTTGACAGGTGATCCCGCCTCTGAACTCGGACGAAGCGTGGTGCCAATACGATAAGCAAACCTAAACCCTAAAGCAGCACCAGCGTCGCTCAATTGCCGGGTGATCAGCGCGGTCGTAGCATTCGTGTGCTCCGATAGGCCTGGTCACCGTTTTGCCTTGCTGATCCAAGCTGCGGATACACAAACGAGTTTAGGGTTTGAATGGGGTTTAGGGTTGTTGCGTGATATCATGCACTTCTTCGCTGCGGCATCGTAAAAGTGCAGATCGTCATCCCTCAATGGCAGGCCTTGCAAGTAGATCTTGCATAAGGAAAACTTGGCCTCAAGCACTGATTGCCCTGAACCGGAACATGGCTCAGGGTTCAGGATTACCCATAGGCTCCTAAGTAGTTCCTTTTTGTGGTTTATATGATTTAGAATCCTATAAGGTATTCCAAAAAAGGAACTACTAAGGGGCCTATGGTTCAGCCCTAAAGCTTCCCGTCTCTTCCGCTCCTGCTGGGTCCTGGGCCCTGTGCCGAATATCTCGCCTTGCCACCCCCCTCCCTTTGTCCGAAACCCTGCCCGGACGTTCTTGGGTAGTTCTAAGTAGGATACAAGGTCCCTTGATGTAGGTTATAACTTCACTATTACCCTACTTATAAGTCTACTCAAACTACCCATGAGACCCCCCTCAACCACTCAAAAGCTTTTGCGCTAAGGCCCCATCTTGCATCCTAGACGAACTCCCAAACCCACTTCCTACCCCAAACCCTACACCTCTAAACCCCAAACCCAAAGCCCTAAACCCCTAAACCCTGAGAAGTCCTACCCACCTCTGAGGGGGTTGGCGTGATTCTGGAAGGTCTTTTGTTGGCGCGAGAGCACCTCGGGAGAGAGGACTGGAGTGCAGGGCTATATACTAAACCCTCATAACCCTAAAACACCCTAAACCCTAAACCCTCACAAATCCCAACCCTAATTAATGTACTGGTTCAGGATAAAGGGCATCGGGACCTTGAGTTTTATGGTTTAAGGTTTAGGGTTTCAGGGATTAGGTTTAGGGCTTGAGGGTTGTAGGCTGAGATATTAATGATGTATAGCTGAGCTGTAAGATCCGCGTCGCGATGGTGTTTCGTTCTTCTCACGCATTGTTCTACTGCATCGCTGCTGCGGTGGTTTATCCTAAACCCTAACAGCTCAGCAGCCCCCAACAACACCGGCATACAAGGATCACAATAATGCAGATGGGGCTTTAGGGCGCAGTAATTTTTCGAGAGCCCATTCAGCCCTGCGCCCTAAACCCAAAACACCATACCCTTGCTTTGAAAGCCATAAAGCATTTCAAGCCATAAAGCAATAAATCTGCAGGCCCGCTACCTCCCTATCATAGCACATAGCCCCCATTCTTCTAGTCACCGTCCATTCTAGTAACAAGAAGCCCCTGAAAAAGGCACCCTTCAAGGCACCCCCTAAAGATCCGGTTTATTAGGGTTTAGGGTTTTAGGGTTTCCGTTAAAGGAACCCTGACGTCCACTCTGGTCAACACGGCCCCTAATTATGTGAGCCTTAGCCCGAAATCCAGACTCCGCCACGACGAAAGCCATCCAAACACGAGATGCGACAAACCCGAAACCCGAAAACCTTACAGTAAGGGTTTGGGGTTTGGAGGGCTTAGGGCTTACACTCTAAACCCCAAGCCCTACAATAAACCCCGATAAACCGCAAACCCAAAACCCTAAAGACCTAAATCCACCCTAAACCCTAAACCAAAAACCGGAAAGACCTAAATCCACCCTGAACCCTAAACCCTAAAGACCTAAACCCTAAACCCTAAACTTCTCTAAGCCCTAAAGGCCTAAATCCATGCACCCCGCTCTGGGACTGCGACGAGGAGGCGTCCCAGAGTCGGGTTCGTCCACACGGCGGGCCGCTGCCTGAAAGTTTAGGGTTTAGGGATTATAGGGTTTAGGGTTTAGGGCTTAGGGTTTATAGGGTTTAGGGTTTAGAGTTTAGGGTTTACAGGGTTTAGGGTTTAGAGTTTAGGGTTTATAGAGTTAAGGGCTTAGGGTTTATAGGGTTTATAGGGTTTATAGGGTTTATAGGGTTTATAGGGTTTATAGGGTTTAGGGGTTTAGGGTTTAGGGCCGTCGGTTGTAGAGGTTTAAAGTTTAGGGGTTTAGAGATTTACAAGGTGTAGCGTCTTAGCCCTTAGATGTCTAGAGTTTTTGGGTTTGGGGGGGCGGGCGTAGGGTTTAGACTTAGGGTTCAGGGTCAATAATTAGAGCTTTTAAGCTGTTTAACTCTAAATCCGGAACATTTGAAGGCTTTGGGCTTTGATGGCCAATCTCATCTTTCTTGCGTCTTTACGTCTTTTGGTCATGATGGTGAGACCGATACCATGGGCTCGTGCCGGGGGAACTGTGAAGCTTGCGCTTTGCCATCACACCGGGCCGGCTGCAGGTAATATAGGGACCGTAATAATTAGAATAGGGTTTGGGGGTATATTACACTATAATTTTATATTAAGGAACCCCCAAAACCCTATTCTGATTATTAAGGCCCCTATATTACAGCACTGCTGTAACGAACCCCGAGCCTGGCAGCCCAAAGGGTCTTGGCTTCCCAAAGGGTCCTAAGTACTATAGGGGCCTCAATAATTACCTATACTATTTTGGGGGTTCCTCATTATAGGTATAGTATAATGGGCCCCAAAACCCTATTCTAATTATTAAGGCTCCTGTGCTACCCATATGGAGGATACTTGCCCAAACCATAATCGTATTTCCTATTCTAGAAAGCCTACAATCAACTATATAGGTACTTAGGACCCTTTGGGCTAGAACGCTCCCAAACGATTCAAGTCTCAGGGTTCTACGGTCAAGTTTGTGTGCCTCTTTGCCAACCTATACCCCCCTGCATAAGCTGGCGCCACTTTAGGATCCAGGTAACCAAGCCTCCATACAAAACAACCCTAAACCCCAAACCCCTCAACTCCTCATCCCCCCCTAAACCCTAAACCCTAAACCCTAATAAGACCTAAACCTCTCACCCCCCAAACAAGCCCCAGTCCCTGAGATGTCGGCTCTGCCGGATCTTTGGGCTCCTCTTTTTGCGACTCTGAAAGGCCCCAGGGCTTAGAGTTTAGGGCTGCGGGGTACAGGGTTTAGGGTATAAGGGTGCAGGGTTTAGGGTCTAGGGTTAAAGCCCTAGGAAACCCTACCTTTTCGGGCGTCCCTCAAATTACGAGGTCTCTAAATACAAGTCCTTTAAGAGGTAGGATATTCAGGATTTAAGGGAGGGTTGCGAGTTTAGGGCCTACAAGGCTTCGGGCCTAAATGCCCAAGATTCTAAAGCCCGTTTGACCTGCGAATGTAGGAACCAGATTAAGAAACCCTGGTCTTATAACCCCAAATATATTAGGGTTCATATTAAGAGCCCAAATATGGACCCAAGGTTTCTTAATCAGGTTCATATATTAGTATGCACAACAGCATTGTCCACAGAGCTTGGGCTTATGCTGGAGGGAAATGACCAGCCTTCCCCAAGGAACACCCATAACTACAGTAGGGTTCCGTATTCCCTAAACCCTAAACCCTAAACCCTAGACCTTTCCGAAAACCCGATTTCAACCCTTCCGGCCCCGATCGTAAAACCCTTATTGCAACCCTCACAAGAGCACTTGAAGGCAGAACCAGCATCATAGCATACCTATCAGTATCCCTTGACAGGCAACCACCGAAGCAACCCAAAATCCAAGTCTAGCCTAAATTCTCCAGTAAGCCTTTTTCTTAATCAGGGGATCCCAAAGTAAAAAAGGGCAAAAGGGTACTACTGGGGACCCTAGTAGTTCTGTAAGCCCCTAGACCAGCTCCTCCTTTGGAGAGAACAGCTGCCGGTGGAGGTCGTCTTGAACGGAGCCACCAACCTCCGTCGTGGTGAGTTTAGGATTTGGGGTTCAATGGTTTGGGGTCTAGTATAGGGCTCAAAGGTTTACGGCTCAAGGGTGTTTAGGATTTGGGGTTTAAGGGTTTAGGGTCTAGTACAGGGCTCAAGGGTTTGAGGCTCAAGGGTTTAAGGGTTTGAGGGTTTAGGGCTTTTCAGAGGTCGAGGGATCAACGTACCCCTTAGGAATGTAAGGGTTGGGAAGGTCGGAGATTATTCCCCATTTGTCCAGTATCCTTGGGATCCGAAGGGTTAACCTTCGGGAGTGTATTGGGATTATTTAGGGATTATAGTTACCCCAGAAAGGTTATTATAAAGATTACCTACTCTACTATAAGGATGCAGGGTCAAGTTTCACGGTTGATGGGTTTAGGTGTCAGGTGTCAGGGCTCAGGGTTGTGGAATTTCGGGCTTTGGGTGGGCCGGGGTTTGAGGGGTCTGACCCTGGGCTCCGGCGCCAAACTCCATCAAAAGTAGTCACCCCACCCATCTGCAGCCTCTCCCTGGACACAGAGCCGCAAAATTGGGGCGGCCTAATAAACCCGACGAGCTTGCCAGCAGCTAGTACAGGGGCCTTCAAATTTAGAATAGGGCTTGGGTATATATTCTACTCTAATTATAACAAGGATCCCCAGAACCCTATTCTACAGCTTTAAAGCCCCTAGACGATGGTGTCTCAAGATTCTGGGCCTCGAGGCGGGAGCGCCGCTGTGATACAGTTACAGGAGCCGGTTCTGGAGTATATGGGTAGTTCTCTAAATTAGGGCAATAATTAGGGTTTAGGGTTTAGGGTTTAGGGGGCTATGGAGTATATGATATATGGGTAGTTCTCTAAATTAGGGTCCCCTTCTAAGTCAAATGGAACCTAAGAGGGACCCTAATTTAGAGAACTGCCCATATTAAATTATACTGTCAGGAAAATAAGGAACACCCCAAAGGGTACTGGCAATTATTTAGGCCCCTATATTAGGGTCCGCCTTGGATCAAACAACACAGTTGCTGGTTTTAGCTTCTGGGGTCCGCACTCACAAGGATACAAACCGACACAGGCAGCCCTAAAACAAAACCCGAAATCCGAAACCCTCAACCTAAACCGATAACCTCATGGAAGCGGAATGGCCTGCAATAGGACGTCCCGAAAAGCCTCCTCGAAGATGCCGCTGGTCCTGAATTCTTCGCGATTGTTTCAAGTCAATGCATAAGCAGGATCAGGATATCAGTAGCAGTAGTAGTAGTAGTAGTAGTAGTAGTAGTACTAGTAGTACTAGTAGTACTAGTAGTACTAGTAGTACTAGTAGTAGTAGTAGTAGTAGTAGTAGCAGGAGTAGTAGCAGGAGTAGTAGTAGTAGTAGTAGTAGTAGTAGTAGTAGCAGGAGTAGTAGTAGTAGTAGCAGTAGAGGCAGCAGCAGTAGCAGCAGGAGGAGTAGTAGCAGTAGCAGTAGCA
>CAJNJA010016405.1:0-11363 GCA_905231915.1 Symbiodinium necroappetens | reverse complement strand
GCCGTATTATGATTTCTATTACTGCTACTACTATTATTATTATTACTACCACTACTACTACTACTACTACTACTACTACTACTACTACTACTACTACTACTACTACTACTACTACTACTACTACTACTATTCCTATCCTTATTCCTGTTACTATTACTATTACTATTGCTATTGCTATTACTGCTACTATTACTATTACTGTTACTATTACTAATACTAATACGACTACTATTACTATTACTATGATTACTACTACTATTACTATTACTATTTCCATTACAATTACTATTACTAGTACTAGTACCAGTACTAGTACTATTACTATTACTATTTCTATTCTTACTACCACTACTATTATTATTACTATTACTATTACTATTACTATGACTATTACGATTATTATTACTATTACTACTACTATTACTACTACTGTTACTATTGGTATTTCTATTACTTTTACGATTACTAGTACTATTGCTATTATTTTTCCTGTTACTGTTACTATTACTACTAGTATTACTATTAGTATTACTAGTACTAGTACTAGTACGAGTACTTAGCACCGTCCATCCGAAGTGCAAGCAAGGACAAACCCAAAAAGTTGGTTNNGTTAAAGTCGACGTAACCAGATCAAGCCCACCCCCCAATGGACATTGTTGGCGCCTTTCGCGAGTGGCTGGCGAAAGGGTCACCACATGCAGATGAAAAAGGAGGGCTTCCTTAAACATCCGACCCTTAAGATTAAGACGGCCTAAACCAGCCCTTTCCAACTGTTGTAACTGTCATGCAGCCTTAAAACCTGCAGGAAGCCTGCTAGAAGCTCTTAATTGCTTAGTTTCATAATGCCTGTCATCGAGAACCTTGTAGCTTATAACTGAGGCTTTTGGCTTGCCAACGTATGCAAATATGCCTTCGCGAAAGTTCCGCGTTGGTTTTGCTAAAGTTAATTTTTTTCCGTGAAGAAGGACATTCCGGGATGAAGCAATTTAGATCAACACCCATATATATATATATGAATATCAGATGTATGCACATATATATATATATAAATATTCATACATACATACATACATACATACGTACATACATACACAGTTACATACATGCATTCATACATACATGCCTACATACATACATACATACATACATACATACATGCATGCATGCATGCATGCATGCATGCATGCATACAGGTAGGTATGTATACACACACATATGTATATATATATATACATATAACATATACATATGTGTGTATGTATACAGCCTGAATATACATATACTTATCTCTTATATATATATATATGCATATGTATATATATACACACACACACATATATATATACATACCTAGGCCTACTTATGTATGTACTTTTTGATTATACACATCATATTTATATATGTATAAGCTGAACCCCCTTCCCCGTTTTCCTTGAGCTTATGGCTATATCTAGATCTATATCTTAAGTCTATATCTACATCTACGTCTACACCTATTTCTGGTTTATATCTGCATCTGTATCTATATAGATACCTACATCCGTATCTATATCTATGTTCATGTACAGAAACATAAACATGTACCTTTATCGAGATCTATATCCATATCCATGTCTATAGCCATGTTTATATCTATGTATGTATACCTACAACTTTATCTCTATCTACCAGAGTATCTTAATTTCATTATCTTGCAAGATTCATGGTGGCTCGCGGCTAGCCAGCACGGTGGGGTTGATCCGGTCCGGCCTTGGTGGAGCATTTAGTTCCGGGGCCTGCGTGGAGATCGGGTTAGGGTTCTGGATCGTAGGGCTCGGGGAGTAGGGATGAGCATAAAAATGTAGGGCTTCGCCAGGAACACAAGTTTGGATCTAGGGTCTATGACGCAAGTTGATGGATAGGTGACCTTGTTGGTGACGCTTTCCAAAACCATCACTGGCATACATTCCTGTCTCTCCTGAACCCTGACGTAATCCCTAGCGGGACGAACGATCTGCCGTTCAAAGCCATCAAGGACCGCCAACTTTTAGACTTCGAAGTCTGATTCTTTTGCTATGTTCTGCAGTGCTGTAGCAGACTATTAAGAGACTGTTGCGAGAACGAGCGCTACTGAGCGCACGATCAGCTCATGCTTTGCGCCATTTTAATTTGTTCTGTGTATCTTCCGGCATTCGCCCGTGAAGCTTTATACCATATCACATGGTCCGGGTTGGCATGAGAACCGGCAATCCATGCACTGTATGCGACCACAAGCGTAACTCACGCTTGGGTATAATGTTGACGGACTCTACTGATCCTATAGGCTTGCAAGTTTAGCAAATCACGCGAACACAGGAATCTCGTCACATTTTGCGACTTGCCCTGTGCGATTGAGACATAGCGGTTCGACGTTCGGTCAGTGTAGAGCTTCGGGCTTATCATGTGAAGTTCACGGATCTCAAGAACACGTTGAAGATCCGATACGGGTCGGTTTACAGTCTCATTAATGCCCCGTCATGCCCGGTCCAAATTGAAACCTCAGAATCTGCACACTGTAAGCAACGCAATCATAACAGTTAACAGTTTGGTATGAAATGTATGTAAATGCATACAAAACTACACACGGCAGCACCCACGGCGCATGGCACAGACAGAAACGCAAAGACGCGTGAGGGTGGACCCATGTTAAAACAGTATTCGTCAGTAGGAAAGGAAAACACTGGCACAGCTGCAAACAAGACGTAGTACCTTGACCCAACACGTACAAAAAACGATCCAACATCACAATTTTCGTGGATGTACGTGCCAAACTGTTCAAATGCAGCACCGTAAATCAAGGCCATGCTACAATAGATTTAAAGGATTACGGTTAAATTGAGAGCTTGAGGAACCCACTGAAGATCGTTAAACCCTGTTCGCCACCTTTCCTGAGCGCTTGCTCAAGCAATTGTTTTTGAAGCTCGTCCTCGTCAAACCTACAGAATCCCTAGACGCACACCCTCCCGGCACACCCTCCCAGCAAAGTTATGAACGGTGAGCTAGACCATGAGCCGTGAAATGAATTCTTACCTGACCCTACACCCAAAATCCCGAGCCCTGGACTATAAACCCCAGGTAATTTGTATGAAGCTTAAAGCGTGATGCCAGACCATCAAAGGTGGCATGATGTATACACCGTTTTCAGCTACGCACAATTAAACCTGTAAGCAGCCACAGACACCCCCCCCCCCCCAAACTTACAACACGCAAACAAACATCTCAAATCGTGCTTCCTAACGTCAAACCCTACTTGGCCGTACGTACCCCAGTTTTTCGAAGGAGCATCTTAAAGCGTCCTTGCAGGTGGGCCTACAGCCTGCAATGACGCCGGCAGTCTCGGTCACGACTCCAAGAAGTTACAATAAAGTGCTTACAGTGCAGGGGGTCAAATTTGAGGGCTCAGGGGTTTCAGTTGGGGGCTTGAGAATTTAAGAAATTGAGCAAGGTTTAGAGGGATTCCCTTGGAGATGTGGCATTTTAACAGGCAGATGCCTACACTATATATGTAGACCCTTCTAACCCCCAAGCCCTAATTCGAAAACCAGCACCCTCAACTCCAAACCCCGAACAGCTAATCCAAAATGGGCCCAAAAAGTAGAGCAACATCTGCGAGGTTAGGTCAGAGGGGTTTTCGATTTTGCGAATTGGGGCTTACGGTTTAGGGGTTTTTAGGGAATACGCCGCATGTGTACGTAGCTAAGTCGATAGCGTGGTTGCCGCGAGGCTTACAGCTCGGAAGTGCCTTGACCTTAAAAGCACTGATTATATCATCATGGTGGGGACAAGGAGATGGGTACATATTTTGACAATTATCGCCGCCGGGGGAATGATGACATTAAAAGCATTGTTTCCGGTGGCTGGAGACTTGTGCCATCGAGATTTGGAGGCGTTCCAGCCCTGGGCTTCCAGCGCTCCCTCCATTTTTCTGGAACAGGATCGACAACGGCACCCCTGGTCGTTACACTATCCATGTTAGAGTCGGTGAGGGACGACGTCATCGAATGAAGGGCACAGAAGCGCTGTCAAGTAACCCCACAAAGCCCAGACAGTAAACCCGAAATGCCCAGAACGCCTAAACCAGACACTAAACCCTAAACCGTTATTGGCATAGACAACGCCACTATGCACAATAAACCCTAAACCTAGTTGCCATTGACTTGCGGGAAATGTCATTATCTGACACCTTTTGGGCATAGAAAATTCGACCATAGTGGCATGGCTACATTGTGGCAACACCCCGCCGGGTTGAATGTTTTGGAGCCTAACCCGGCTCCAAGGTTGGAGTTATCTGGCTTTAGGCTTTAAAATTCCTAGACCCCTAACTACCCTTCAAGATACCTGAAAAAAACCATATTAAGGACTGTGAGGACTCCATTAAAGGGCAGTTGGGGCGTATACACCAAGACCATATTAACATATTAAGGTCCATGAGGACTTTATTAAAGGGCAGTTGGGGTGTCCTGGTCAGGGCCTCAAAGTTTACGACGCTTCGCGTCACGGGTCTCACGCTTGTGGGGTCGAGGGCTTACATCAGGGCGTAGGGTTCCGGCTGCTGGGGTTTTTAACGGGTTTAGGCGTTTAGGTCTCGGGGTATGGGGTTAGGCGTTGGAGCTGAGGGTACCCCGGTTAATTCGAAGCGCTGAGGCGGCAGCTGCAGCCGTCAGCCATTGCCCCGGACTTGCTTACGACAAGCCTTGCTTAATCAGAGTTGGCTTATTAAGTCATTACTCATCCTTTAACATCTTTGGGGATGTGCGTGATACAGGGGTCGGAATAATGTGTGAGTTTACTCCGTAGGGTTCCACACGGTACCTCTGGTGTAATATACCAAAACCCTATTCAACACCAACTTACGGCACTTAAGGCACCCATATGAGTTCGAACTAAGTCTCAGAGCCTGAGCGAACAGTAGATGGGATGTACGGTGATGAAAAACGGTAAGGTTTTCGGTGCGAGGGAAGTTGACAGAGAGCCATAGAACTTGTAATTGAAGACATTATTGTTGGCTTTAGGGTTTAGGGTTGGTGTCTTGTTGAAGTTGTTGACAGACATTGCAGTATTATTGGTATAGTGGCATGTTGACGTTTTTGGCCCGCGCAGCAGCAAGTTAGAAGCAGTGGAGCAGGCCGATCCAGTTAAACCAACCACATCATACTTGTAGACTCCACAGGTGCTAACTTAACATAGTGGCGAGAGTGCATGTGCCTCTCTGTGTGTGTGTGTCTGCGGGATGCCAGGACTAGAACCCTAAACTCCAAACCCTAAACCCTGTAGCGCATACGACACAACCCCGAGATTGCTGTTGGGAGCAAATCGCTCGTGCGGATCAGGTGCCACGCCCAGCGGGAAATGGGGCACAGATGATTTGGCACCCGTTGCAGTCTGCGCCAAATAAATCTTTGAGCATATGCGCCTCAAGAAAATGATCAGCGGCAAAAAGGGAGGTGTATTACCGGATCACCGAATGGCTCAGGTGATCGACCCCAAGTACTTTGCATGCCGGGGAAGGCAAAAGACTATGGCACGGAAGGGTCCTCAGCATCCTCCGACCTGTCGCCACAACAGTCTGATCTGTACGAAGATGATTGGGGAACTGACGGCGGCGACAGGGGGCATCGTTGAAGCTTTTTACCATGGCCCGGACGAGATCGACGAGAGGATTTTGCATGAGTTCGATGACGAGGATCTGCGGGAGCTCGGCCGGATTCAAAACTCCTCCAATACCGAGAGAAGACTGGCCATGATCGTGAACGACCATCGAAGCCTTGCCCAGAGAGCATACCCCTTAGTATAGGAGTTACAGATGTCTTTACACGGTGCTTACAAGAGTTCTCGATTGCCTTCAGGCTCTGGCACCAAAGTACCTGTATAAGGATTACGGGGCCAACGTATGTACTGTTTGACTATTTGGCACTAGTATACTTCAATGCTAGGACATAATTGAGTTCTACCCGCAAATAACCCTCAGAGCTTTGTAGGAACCCGCTTTTAATGCCCTGATAGAACCCTTAGTCGCCCAGGCCGCCGGGGTGGCAAGGAAGGCATTCCGCCGGTGCTCATCGTGTCCGGAGAGGTTGCTTTCCTGACATTTTCTTGACCTTTGGGGGCTTAGCGCTTTAGTGTTTAGGGCTTTAGGGCTTTAATTGGTGTTGGGGTCGACGGTTTAGGGTCTACGGTTCTGCTGGCAAGTATAACCTTAAGTCCTAAGTTCTAAGCTGTGCACCCTAAACCCTACACTTTTAGAGCTTGTGCAGTTTCATTTGTTCTTCCGGTTCATCCAAGGGAGGGGGGTTTAACGGTGGTATATGATCGTTACGATGCACCAGGCTTCCTCGAGTATCCGTCAGAAGGCCGCAGTATCTTTTGTCTTATAGGGTTGTGTTTGTCGACGATCTTCTCGTTTTAAAAGCAGACCTCTCTGACTCTGTACACGTATAGTACACACGCATTTTCGTCATCTTTAGATAGATTGATAGATAGACAGGCAGGAAATTAGGTACGAAGGCAGGCTGGTAGGTGGGTATTTAGGTAGGTAGGTAGCTAGCTAGCTAGCTGGCTAGCTAGCTAGCTAGATAGATAGATGGACAGATGGAAAGAAACAAACAGTTCGTTGCATAGCTTCATCTAGATCGTTCGAGATAGTTGCAGTAAGGTGCACTGTCAGTCAGATAGACCAGACAGACAGATAGATAGATAAGTCATGTATAGATAGAGAGATAAGATAGAGATAGAGAGATCGAGATTTGGAGGCTGGATGTTTTCATTCTGTGGTGGTGCATAAGTCGTCATTTGGTGGGGACCTGGCAACATGTAACAGGGTCTGACAGGGTTTGGCGAACCCTAAACCGCCTAAACCCTAACCCATCAGTAGGCTACAAGTAGAGTTGCAGTTTATTGAACCCCCCAAAAGCGGACAAAACCCTACACTCCAAAATTCGCAAAATACACCTCCAAAGCGTCTTCCCATAGGCGCCTAAGTAGTTCCTCTTTTATGGTTTATATCTAGAATCCTATAGGGTAATCCCAAAAAGGAACTACTTAGGGGCCTATGGGTAATGTTTAAGGCCAATAGTCAGCCCCAAACCGAGGCTTTTGCTGCTCTCGCCATCTCGCAGGGCTTGCCGGCGCCGCCGGACCCGCTGCAGTACGGGGCGCGCTCTTGAAGCTAGGGTTTAGGGCCTTGAGGTTTAGTCTATGGCTTAGGGTGTTAGGGTTCAGGGCCTTAAAGGGTTTAGGGTCGTGAAGCCTTATCAAGCACGGTGCCCGGACAGAGGGTTTCTAAAGGGGTTCTGCGTAACGGTTCTTCCTAGACCATCCGAAACCCCTAGATTCTAAACCGTGTTTGCGGTAGGTTTGTGTCAGGGTTCTTTAACAGCTTTATGAGTTCTTGACAGTGTTATCCGTCGACTCGCTTGTGGAATGCAGGGGGCTGATCAATTGGGGCAGCAGTGTTTGGGGTATAGTTCGTTCGCTATGAAAAAGGAGCCCCACGGAATACAAGTTTACTGGCTAAGGCCCCACAGTATGTTACTTTGAGGAGTTTGCCGGTTTCCGAGCACAAATACCCGAATGCCACCGCAACGGATCAGCGTGTGTGAAGGATCTTAAACTAATGCTGCTCTACCCATGTACTCCTAAGCCTCAAAAGAAGTCCATACAATGTGCTACTATTGGGACGGCAGCTAAGCTACTGGATAGGCAGCAAGGCTTCTAGGGTTGCTATTTAGTGCAACTTAGAGAGCTGATCAATTGAACATTCAAGAACATTGAATACTTCTCCTCTGCAAGCAATTAAACCCCAAAGATTCTAAGATTCTTGCACTCATCGAAAGCGCTGCGCCTGGGCTGATGTTTGCAGCGCAGGGCTTCGCAGAGCGACGTTTGTTTCAGGCCTCGCCCCCTTCATTTCTAGTGGAGGATGGCCGACAGGGCTTCTAGGACTGTGAGTTCCGAGAACTCAATACACCTTAAAAATAGAGAATATACCTTAAATTATGGGGCCGGAATATATCTTAATATCATGATTTAAGGTATAGTCCTTAATTAACGGGTATTGGGCTCTCTGGGAAGGTTCAGAGAATCCTTCATAAGTCTTTGCCTTTAAGCATCTTGAAACCCTACGTATGCATCACTAAACCAGCCGTGTCGCGGAGGCCCACGATGACGAAGCTCTCGTCAAAGAGGCCGGGCCCTGGAAAAGACTTAAAACCAGACTACCTGACTATGATATTTCCTGGATAGCGAGGTCGGTAGTGTTAGAGCTCAGGCAATTACAAAGTGGGTCACCCTGGTACCTACATTCATAGCCTCGGGTGTATGGTTCAAGGATGCTTAAGGTGACTTATTTATCACCCTACCTCCTACTTGACGCTAGCCAGAACCTTTCGACAGATGAGGCTTTCAGGAAGCTTCTAACCCGAAAATCGCTGTGACAACCACTGTACGTCTAGCTTGAGTACAGCTAGGTTATTCGCATCTGCATCTCAGACTAGTGCTGAAGAGTGGCATGTCCTGGAGACACTATCAGATCAAACCTGCTTGAGGTGTCAGGGGCATGTGCTAAGTAGGTTGCAACTGGAAAGGCTGACAGGTGTGACTTAAGCAGCCTCTTCAAACCATATACAAGAGCCATAAAACGCCCTAAACCCCAGTATGAACATAGAAATCAATCAGTGAACTTGTAATTTTTTTGCCGTTGTAGACATGAGAGGCAAACCAACCAAAGCGCCCTAAACCCGAAACCCCCAAACCGTAAACCAACAGTCAGAACAGCACGTCGCTCTCTAAACTAGGGTCCCGTTTTGGGGTCCGTCTATAAGGGTGCCGAACTATTTTGGGGACCTAAAATGGGACCCTAATTTAGAGAAGAACCCTTTTAACACCCTTATAGAAGTCCGATAGAAACCCTTTTAAAGATCCCCTTAAGGAACCCTAGAAAGGTGGACCAATACATCTTACAACACCCTTCTAGACATCCTATAGAAACCCTTGAAAGATCCCCTTAAGGAACTACCCATAGGCTCCTTAGTAGTTCCATTTTGGGATTACCTTCTACCAGTAGAATTCTGAATATGAACCATAAAAAGGAACTACTTAGGAGCCTATGGGTAGGGATGCGCATTTGCCATGTGAGAGGTCGGCCAAGAGGTGCAAATTCTGACGGAGGCCGGCGCAGGGGACGGCTCTGGGGCCTTGAGTTTACAACGTTTTGTGGCTATCAGGAGTCTCAGGGCAGGGAAGGGGGAGGGGGGGCCTGAAATTCAGAGAATAAGCTTGACGGTCGCAGCGTCTCGGGCTTGAGGTTCGGACAGGACGTGGCCTGATGCTTTTTACTGATGAAGTGCTCATTATGTCATTGTGATGATTGCATACTGTTGCCATGGTGATGGTGCTGGTGATAACCGTGATGGTTATGATGATGACGATGGTGATGATGATGATGATGATCGTGCTGGACAAGCAGGACGATCATAAATCATGAGATTGTATGCTTTGCTTTATGAACCTGTGGGGCATTCGCGGTGATCCCCTGCTGAGATGGCCCTTTCCTCTCGACCGGCGGGTGGCTTGTCCTTCAACCCTACATCATTTCCCCTAAAGTGAACCATAAACCCTAAACGCGAAATGCTTCTGTGAGCAGGAGTACGGCATGCTCCTGGACCTCTATCGCGGCTTGAGACAGGTGCGCTTGGACATGTGCAATCATGTGCTCTGTGAATGTTGCTGTAGAGAGATGTCTGTCCGTCTGTCTGTCTGTCTGTCTGTCTGTATGTATGCATGCATGCATGTATGTATGTATGTATGTACGCATGTATGTATGTCCTCATGTATGCATGTACGGTGTATCACAGTCTGACACGCATAGATACTTGCACATAAACATGTGTGTATACATATATATATATATATATGTATATATATATATTCACATATACATATACATATACATATACATATATACATACGTATAATGTATTTGTCTATGTGTGTTTACAAATAATCATATACCGGGTATATGGCTTGTGTTTCTGCATATGTACGAATGTTTTCATATGCATGTGCATCTAGATCTGTATATTCATTCACATATGTCTATACATGCAAGTACATACATGCACACATGTATATGTGCACACTGTACGTTTAGTGACATACATGTTTTCTGTGTGTGTATTCATGTATGCATGTAGGTACATGTCTATGTGTGTGTATGTATATATATATATATGATCGTTTAGGCGCCATGTCTATATATGTATATGTGTACATAAGGTACATTGTATGTGTAATCAGCCGTATGAACATGCAGACACATGCACACAGTTCCAAAAATGTTTTTGTTTTTCTGTTGTTTTTTAGTTGTTTGATTGCTGGTTTATGTTACATGTACATGGTTCGACCCAAGATGTGTGATTACTTGCAGCTGCCATAAGCAGTCACAGCTACAGTTGCTACATTGGCAGCCGGAAAGTATAACGGTATCCAGGAGCATAGTGCTAGCAGTGGGCGTTATGCTAGCCTCGCAAGGATGGCAAGACTTGCGAGCACAGCCCAAACCCCAAAAAACCTAAATCGTATCAGACCTTAAGACCTACCGTCCCCTAGACCCTGAAACCCGAAACATACTGCTAGTGGTAGGCATCACCCTGTCCAGGATTGGCCTGAACCTCTGTATCAGATCCTGTTAGCACAACCTGTGGTATCAACCGCAATGCCGCAAGGGGTTCGGGCCTTCAGGGTGCCTAATTGTGGCCGAGTTTTGGGGTGTGTCGGAGGTTTTGCTTAGTTGAATCGTGGTTCCCTAAAACCTAAACCCTAAAACCCTACACCCTAAACTTTAGCCCTAAACCCTAAACCCTAAACTTTAGCCCTAAACCCTAAACCCTTTTGAAGGCCTGAAGCCTGACCCCTTGCAGGGGATGTCGACCTCAAAGTAAGGTACCTACGCTTCGGTGTTCTATGTCGCCCTCCCTTTTTTTCGGACAGGACGTCACTAGCCCTTACTGTGTGCCTAGGAAGCAGTGCTGAAATAATATAGGGGCTTAAATGATTACCAATACTATTTTGAGGGTTCCTTAGTATAGTTATAGCTATAATATACTCCAATTCACCCTATTCTGATTATTATTAAGACCCTTATTTTCATCCCCCCAGAGACGATTTGCAGGACCTGAAGAGAACTCTGCGACTGGTCCCGGACTACAACACGGATGAGCTGCGAGGCCTTCGGGTTTAGGGTTTAGGGTTTAGGGTTTAGGGTTTAGGGTTTAGGGTTTAGGGTTTCGGGTGTAGGGTTCGGGGTTCAGGGTGTAGGGTCGGTTCGGAACTTCTGCATCTCCTGCTTG
>CAJNJA010016401.1:0-11364 GCA_905231915.1 Symbiodinium necroappetens | reverse complement strand
GCGTTTAAAATTAGGGTCCCTTTTTAGGCACTCAATCCTAAACCCTAAACCCGAAACCCTAAACAGGTCTTCAATATCGCAAAGCACCCTTTCAGTCCCTAACCCTGGGATCCTCAACGCCTGAGTCATAACTTGATCAAGGACTGGTTGGTCCTTTAAAGCCTCTGAAAATAGGGTCCTCTTAAGCCCAATAAGGGAAAAGATAAAATATCCAAAAAGAGGACCCTGAAGAACTAGACGAGGGTTTACCAACCCATAGCCCAAGATCTTATACACCCTCATGCCTGTAAGGGTCCAAGTACCTAATGATCATATACTCTCCCAAATAGTAACCTACTCCTGGAGGGCCTTCAAGAGCCTGAACGGGATGGTACGGCTTGCATGTTTTTCTCTCCGTCTGCCATGGTCCTGCTCGTCACTTCCAGCCGAAAACGCCACCGTCATCCTCCAAAGACCTCTTCCACGGCTGCCCGCAAACTTGGCATTTGGGGAGCTCGTAGAGGCGATGAGCCCACACCCACGATAAGCAGCCTGGATTGCTGCAGTGGATGAACAGGTGCCCTAAACCCTAAACCCTAAACCCCTAAACCCTAACCCCTAACGGCTCCCAATGGGCTCAGCATCCTGCTGGGGGTCGTCCTTGGTTGGAGGCTTGGAGATAAATGGTGTTACTATGTAGTTTGTCCAGATCTATTTGCTGTGCTGCAAATTGGCAAAAGGGGCCCTTAAAGGGACCCTCATTTAGACAACTACCCATATACCCTAAACCCTAAACTCTGAACCCTACAATCGTTCAGAGACCTTCTGCTTCTCTGCATGTTGGGAACTCAAGAAATATCAAAATCGTCCGCTCGGGGGGTACGTTGCCCGGGTTTCGTGCTGCTCTGCATCCCAAAACCCTAAACCCTGAAACTTAACCCCTAAACCCTAAACCCTAAACCCTAAATCCTAAAAACCCTTACAAACCCCAAAAACCCTAAAAAACCCCTAAAAACCCCTAAAAACCCTAAACCCCGAAAACTCTAAACCCTAAACCCTGAAAACCCTAAACCCTAAACCCTGCTGTTTGTTGAAGCGTGGACCCTCAACCTGAAGTCCCAACACCCACTAAACGCTTCTATGCCATCGGCGCGAAAGTTTCAGGGTTTAGGGTTTAGGGTTTAGGGTTTTAGGGCTGCTTTAGCTTGAGCTTTGGGCTTGGCATTGCCGGAGTTACGTTCGGGTCTTAGAGACCTCGGGGGGTGGGGAGAAGGGGGCCATGATGAAGCTCTGAAGGACTTTGGGTTGAGGGCTTCAGGTTTTTACTCTAAGCCCGAAGTCCTAGGGTTGATGATAGAAATCCTGCATGACCCATAACAAGGAATAAAAAACCATACTTCCCCTAGTTTACGGTCCTTAAGGTAATGCAGGACTTATATCATCAACACTAGGGCTTAGGGTTTAGAGTTTAGGATAATATCTTAGACACTCCTAGCCTGAACCTTCACAGCTTGAAGGCTCGGGGTGTCGTGTGGAACACTTCTTAGGAAGGCTCGGCGCCAGCCTCCTCCAAATGCTTGCAGGCCCGGCACCTGCGTGAGGTCGAAACTGTGAGGATTGAGTGAGAAGTTAAAGGAAACCCCAGGTGGGGAGTCTAGGGTATATAGGGCTTCTATAAGGCTTCTAGAAGAAAATATAGACTTTCTATAAGGCTCCTATAACGGTAACTACCCACCTGAAAATGTCCTAGAAGAAGGGGGGATCAAACGACAGAAGGACCGAAGGAAGGTGTTGGGGGTGCAGGGCTTACAACGCTGTTGATTCCGAAACCCTTGACCGTTCAAATCGTGGAGCATTGATGGCTTTCCCTGAATCTTGAAACACAGCCTCAACATACCCGAACCTAGGATAACTATAACCAACAAGAGCAGGCTACGGCTACGGCTGACTTGAGAGATCAGGGGTGCATAGCAAACGGGTCGAAGCCTGAACGAGTAGACGAAACAAACCTCAGCCGCAAAGTGCGGAAGCACGTAGACACACGCGCACACACACACACACACCCGCGCGCACACACACACTCTCTCTCTCTCTATACATACATATATATATATATATAATGTGTATATATATATATGTATATATGTATCTCTCTCTCTCTCCCCCTGTCTCTCTCTCTCTCTCTCTCTGTCTGTCTCTTTCGGTGAAACCGAAATCTCCGAGAACTCAAGGAATCCACCCCAATCAAACCCGAAACCCTAACCACTGCCTCGAAACAGGCTTACGGTTTGAGGGTGGGCCATGAAGGGTAAGGGTCTAGGGTTCCAGTTTAGGGTTTAGGGCTTATAGGGTTTAACGGATTTTGGAGGCTTAGAGGCTGGATTCTGGCAGACCCTACCGAAACTCGGGCGTTTAGGCTCTCCAGCGCCTAAACCCGGCCGCTTGAGCGTGCTTGTCAAAACCCGAAGCCAGAGACCCTGGAGACTTCACGAGAAACGAATCCAGGCACCGTCGACAGCACTATAGAAGCACTCTCAGACCCTTCTGAACCCCTTAATTACGACAAACCCTAAACACCAAACCCTAAGCCCTAAACCCTAAACCCTAAGCTCTAACCCTAAACCCTAAGCTCGAAACCCTAAGCCCTAAACCCTAAACCCGAACCGCAACAAAGAATCTCTGAATCACTGATTTCAAAGCGAAACCTCATCCGAAGGCTGCTTGGAGCTTCGGGCGCGAGCATCGAGCTCTCCTTCGAGAAGGAAGGCTGGCCTGCTCCGACGTGGAGGATTTCGGCATTGAGGTTTCCAGGTTTCTTAGGCCAAACCCTAAACCCGAAACCCTAAACCCTAACCCTAAAGCCTAAACCCGAAACCCTAAACCCTAAGCCCTAAAGCCCAAACCCTAAAATTGAGGTTTAGGTTTCTCAGGCGCATTAGGCTTTCTTGGCTGCAGGCTCTTGGGTAACACCGCCCCGCACCCCTTCAAAAAGAAAAGGGCTACACACAATGGTCATAACAATTGAAAGAGGCACGGGTTCCACCCTGGAAGGAAACCTTGTAGCGGCACCTAAAGGAAACCGTGCCGATTCTCAAACCCCATGATTGCTTCTAAACCATATAGAATGAACCCCGAACCATATCCACCCTAAGCCCGAAACCCAAACTATACACCCTACACCATACTTGGAGGGTCATGGGACTTGGTAAGCAAGGATATAAGTGCTTCAATTGGGACTATCAGTGACTAAACGTATAGATGCCAGTTTTATAACCCTAGTCACTATGTCGCATGATGCTCTAAGAAGCCCGAAAGCCCCCCTTCTAGAAGCCTTACAGATCCCTTAAAAGAACCCCTCACGGAACCCAAATATGATCCTTTAAGACTCTAAACTCTAAACTCTAGACCCTAGAAACCCTAAACCCTATAAACCCTAAGCCCTATAAACCCCCTATTTAAATCAAAAACCCTAAACCCTATAAACCCTAAACCCTAAACCCTAAACCCTAGAAACCCTAAACCCTAAACCCTAGAAGCCCTAACAGCACTAACCACCTGCAAGAAGATGGCCTTGTACCAGGCCGACGAGGCCTGGGTACGGCTGTGACGCGCAGAGACGGGGAACCTCCAGCAGCGTAAACCCTAAACCCTATAAACTACAAACCCTAAACCCTAAACCCTAAACCCTATAAACCCTGAACCCTATAAACCCTTATAAACCCCTATAAACCAAAAAAAATAAACCCGTATAAGCCCTTGCAAACCCTATAAACCCTTAACCCTAAACCCGAAAACCCTATAAACCCTTAACCCTAAAACCGAAAACCCTAAACCCAAAAAAACCTATAAACCCTATATAAACCCTGTAAACCCTAAACCCTTGAAGTTTGGGGGCTTTGCGCTTTCGGCATCTTGGGTTTGGGGATGGTAGTCCAGGGCTCAGGTTTTAGGGTTTAGGGGTATGCGGTTTGGGGTTTAGGGTTCAGGGCTTAGGGTTTAGGGTCTTAGGGTCCTAGGGATTGGGGCTTACAGGGTTGTAGGGCTTAGGGTTTAGAGCTTAGGGTTGTATTTGTTTACGGTTGCCATGCACATCCAAGGGTGACGTGTCTTCTGAACAAAGCGGGCGAGGGCGTCGGCGCAGTCTTCAATTGTAGGCTGTATTCGGGGTGTTGCTGTAGATATTGTTTTCGTCCCAGTAGATCCCGTCGTTGGTCAGGGGCGGTGTGATCTAGGTGGGCACGGAAGACTGGCAATATCCCTCTAGTTTGACTAACCAATATCTCTGTGGATGTCCTCTGCGAGCAGACGTTGTAAACTTTCTTCGATCCTTACTTGGAGGTTCATGGTTAGTTATAAGTGGAGTTATATGTAGGGTAACTCTTGTTATAACCCATATTAGGGGACTTATAACCCCAGTTATAACTACCCATGAACCTCCAAGTATATCCAGGGGCGAAAGGTCGTTAAGCGGTGTAGCCAGGGTTTTGCAGAGTTGTGAAATTTGCGTTGCAAGACGAGTTGGGACGGCAGTTTGGGTTGACCAAAGAATACCCCAACCCTGCCGTTACTTAGATATGAATAGTAGGAACCTGTGGCCCAAAACACCTAGCTATATATATATATATATAGAAACCACAATAGGGAACCCTAAAAAGGATACGTAGGTCTTTTCGGCTACAGGAAGATTCGAACTTTGACACCGACACATCTGCATATAGGAATCGGTGATACCAGACATCTATGGTTATGAAGTGGTGCAGCTCCAGTGTGGGGGCGTCCAGGCTGTAAGTTAGGGCAGGAACGATAGAGTGGAAGATTTTAACTGTTCGCGAGTATGTAGGTTGCTGCGCCATAAAGACTGCAGTTTCATGTAAGCATGCTGTGCTTTTTGCGATCTTCTATAACTACCTTTGAAGGGCTGTCCCATGAGGCTTGTGTTCCTAGAAATTTGGACGAATCTGCTTGTGAGACTGGATGCCCGTTAGCAGAGTAAAGTGCTTGCGGTGTAGCCTGTGGATTAGGTAAATGATGCTTTGGTAGGGTTTGAAACCATCCCACACACAGACTTGCCTTCACCTGCAGCGCTTTAAGGAATTGATTCATTGGTTTGATCCGACGTGACGCGCATCATTAGCAAAGTATCGTCGGCGTACTCTAACCCTAGGGCTCAAAATAGCCCAAAAGCCTTATATAGTATGGTCTTTAAGCCTAAAAGCCTTAAAATATGGGTCCTTAGAGCCTTAGGGTAACCCTAAGCCCTAAGCCCTAAACCCTAAACCCTAAATCCTAAACTCTAAATCCTAAACCCTAAGCCTAAGCCCTCAACCCTAAATCCTAAGCCTAAGCCCTATAACCCTAAACCCTAAACCCTAAATACCGGCTTTCCAACAGACCACGTGTTGGTCGGGACGCCATAAACTCAAAGTCTGGTGTCTACCCAGAGGCCCCTAAGTAGTTCCTTTTTGGGATTACCTTATAGGATTCTAAATATAGACCACAAAAATGAACTACTTAGTTAGGGGCCAAAAGGAACTACTTAGTTAGGGGCCTATGGGTAGATCGTGGAATAGAAACGTCATAAGCAGGAGAAAAAAGTGCCTTTAGGACGAAAAGAAGCCTAAAAGGGTTTAGGGTTCATATACCATATAGGGATTCATAGTATAATGGTATTTAGGGCCCTACTTTTAAGGGCCATTTGGTCCTTCAGGTGGGGACTTAGGGGGTAGCCCTGTCTAATACCCGTGCGCGGTGTAGCCTTTCATGTTTCTCCCTGTCGACCTTGTGCGTGAGACTTGATCTGTCCCTCTGCTGCCAGGTCTCATCTAGAAAGGGAGCCCCCAGCTGGGGGCAACCAACTCCGAGGCCAATCCCCAAACCCTAAACCCTGCTTGCTCCGGCCTAAGCCGGCCTAATGAGTGCCCACCGCCACCACAAGGAAGTAAACAAGACCAGCAGGGTGATGGGCATCGCCATCAGGAGGGCTTAGGGTTTAGGGTTTAGGGTCTAGGGTTTAGGGGTTAGGGTTTAGGGTTTGGGGTTTAGGGGTTCCTCTGGCCAACCACATCTCGATGGTGAAATAGCCTGCATGGCGAACTCGGTCACCGTGGGCTCTATGTCAAGAAGCTTACAAACACTTTCGGGTTTATAGGGTTTAAACCCAGATGGTTTAGGAACCCCCAAATGCCAAACCCGTTCAAGCTCCCTCAAAGTTGAAGATATGGACCTTATAAGGTTAGAATATATATATATATATGTACATATATGTATATATACACACACATGCACACTTATGCACGTATAAGTTGTGTAGGAACCTGTTGGTAGGTACTCATGCCGCTTATTCAACAAACACTTCCAGAATCCTCGCCGGGTTCATCAGACAGAAACCTTAGAGGTCTTTTGTAGAAGCTAAGGACGAAAAGAACCCCAAAAGAGTTTAGGGTTCATATACCATATAGGGATTCATAGTATAATGGTATAGGGCCCCTACTTCTAAGGGTCATCTGGTCCTTAAGGAAAGCTGGAACATGGGTTAAGGATGATCCTTGCTGGATTTCCCTTTATCTTAGACTATGAGGGTATGAGGATAGTGATGTTCCAAGTTTCTGGCTTCTGGTCTACTCAAAGCTACAACGGGATATTATTTCTAGCATTTCTACTGAAAGCTACAACGGCATATTATTTCTAGCATTTGGGTAGCTATCTAAAGTAGGGCCCCTCTTTAGGTCCCCAACATACCGTTGTAAAAAGGACCCTAAAACGGGACCCAAGTATAGAAAGCTACCCATTTGTCAAGCTCTACAACACACTAAACCCATGAATCCAAAGCCCTGAAGAAAGAACTAAGGGGTTTAGGGGTTTAGGGGGTTTGGGGTTTAGGGGTTTAGGGGGTTTAGGGTTAGGGCTCCGAAGCCTAAACCAAGCACTCTGTACAAGCACAACTGCTGCGCCTTCGCATCCGACGCCAACGTCTGCAGTCGGAGGAGGGCGACCTTCTGACGACTTGAGGGCGTCCAGGGGCTTCAACTTTTTAGGATTTCGGATGACTTAGGGGGCGAGGGTGGCTGCATAGGGCTCCCTTACAAAGGTCCGATTAGAGGTAGATGGGGTTTATGAGGATGTGTTAAAGCTCCACGGACTTCGGGCTGGTGGCCTGCCCTAAGGGTCCATGTACCCAAACAGTATACACCTTGGCCCCAAAGTACCCAAATAGTCACTACTTTAAGGTCAAAGTATATCTATTTGGGCACATGGAACCCCAAACCCTAAGCCCTAAACCCTGAACCCTAAAGTATTGCGCCTTCTGGGGCTTGGAGGAACCAGTGCGGCTTAAGGCGCACGTCCTTATGCCTTTTGCGGTGTGTGGGTTTAGGGTTTAGGGTTTAGGGGAAGAAATACAAGCAGATCCCCCAACTTGGGGCCCTCTGCTACTAAGGAGTACTTTCTTGGAACCCCCTTAGGGGATCTACTTTGTGGATCCTCCCCGAGAAGACGGGGGGTTCAGGATTTGACATTCTTTACCGTAACGGTCCTGCTATCTGTGGGACCCTCAGAACCCGTGACTTCCGTCTTCTTGAAACCCTAAACCCCAAACCCCAAACCCTAAACCCTAAACCCCGAACCCTAAACCCCAAACCCTAAAACCCTAAACCCTAAAACCCAAACCCTCAAACCCTAAAACCCTAAACCCTCAACCCTAAAACACTCCTTTAAAGCCGCCTGTAGGTCGGGCGAAAGCTCGCAGCTGGCGGTGAAGCGGCTGCGGCCCTCCTTTGAGGGCTTCGTCAGAGCTTTAGAGGTTAGGGGTGTGGGGCTTTAAGGCTTTAGGGTTTAGGGGTTTAGGGTTTAGGGTTTAGGAGGGGTTTAGGGTTTAGGGCTTAGGGCTTAGGGTTGTTGAGGGTTTCGTCAGAGTTTTAGAGGTGAGCCACTTACATGGCGTACAGGACTCACGTTAAACTCCGTGGGAGGAGAAAGTCCCGGCCCAGGATGCAGCTAAGCTGCCCCGGCCCAGGATGCAGCTAAGCTGCCCCCCGGCTCAGTCGGGCGAGAGAGAGGAAGACAGCCCCGGCCAGGGATGCGGCAAAGCCGCCTCCCAGCTGTGCTGGGCGAAAGAAAAGCTGACGGAACAGCGAAAGACAGCCCCGGCCAGGGATGCGGCTAGGGGTGCGAGGTTTTCAGGCTTTAGAGTTGCAGTACGGTCTCGTCGGCGAAGCCACGCGTGCGGCTCGCTGTCATCTCACAGGGATACGTTTAAAATGTGCAGTTTTGGGTTCCGTCAAGGAGGGAGCCTGTACATGAACACCTAGGCATCCTTGCCTGTAGCCGAAAAGGCCCTGCCTTTTTAGGGCTCCTGATTATGGTTTCGATGTATAGTTCCTTAAAAGGGTAGGTTTTTCGGGCCACAAGTGTTGATTAGTAAACAACCCCCGAATACAGGATCCATATGTTCAAGAAAGGCCCGAATACCCAAACATGTCTCAAACCCCGAACCATGAACCACAGGATGCCTGATATCTCATCCAAGTTTACTGTAAGCAAAAATTACATTCTTGGGAGACCGCTATAAACCAGAGTCAGAAAGGAACAAGCCAAACAATGTCCCTCAAACCCTAAACCCTCAAATTCTAAACCTTATAAGCCCTAAACCCAAAACCCTCAAACCCTGAAACCTAAACCCGAAACCCTTAACCCTGTAACCCCTGAGCTCCTGCGCCTCGACCTCGACACGGGCCTTGGAGGCTTTTAGGGTTGGGGGGTGAAGGCGTAGGGTTTAGGGCTTCCGCTTTGAGTTTTTCGAAAGCACAATGTGGAAGAACGCAGGTTGATCCCCGTTTGCCATGATCTTCAGCTTCTTATTCGACCCCAATCCCTAAACCCTAACTTAGGAGCTGATACCCTAGCCCAAAAAAGGTTAACCTTTCAATTATACAAGCCCAAAAAGGTTAAAGGTCACCTACTCAGCTAGTAAGCTAAACCCTACACCCTAGTCAGCCCTAGTCTACCGTGAAGGTGATGAGGCCCAGCAGCACCTGGTTCAGCAGTGATTGTATCAAACAAGGCTGCCGCTTCTGGAGTCTAAGTATGGTTTACATTTTGGGTATTGCAGGATTTGTCCATGAACAGCTTTATCATGGTGTCCAGCATCAGTATGACTGTTACGGCAGTGGTGGCTACTAATCATGGCTGTCATTGCTGACCTTGGTTGTTCTCACTGTCACTACCACACCACCAAGCTGCTACGACAAGGCTTCTTGCATGCTGCCATGACATGATTGCCTTGCATCCCGCTGCTTTCCCTTGAGGGTCCCGAGACGCTGCCGTTTCGCCTTCACCTCCTGCAGCTCCAAATGACGACCTGAAGACCCCTGCTTCCTGAACTCTGCAACGTCGGGTTGAAACGTTTACGGGTTTTGGGGTCTAGGGGTTCAGGCACAGTTTAGGGTTTATGGTAGGTGAAACTGTTTTCTGATTACCATTCAATACTACCGTCTTAACCATGTACTTTCGAGTATCGAACAGGAAATACCATCGAGACCCAAAATGAGGCTCCCGCCAGGTGCAGGAACACTCGCGGCACCAACGCGGAATCCTCAGAGCTTCCCAAAGAGCCCAGTATGCTTTAAAATTAGGGACTACCCATAGGCCCCTAAGTAGTTCCTTTTTGGGCTTGCCTTATAGGATTCTAAATATAGGGGCCTATGGGTAATAAGAAGCATGTGACCTGTTTAAGATTATAGGGCGAAGGCAGGCTCCTTTAGCATGGGTTCTTGGGCTCTCTGGCTTCTTGACATCTTACAGCATGTAGGGCTTCGTGCCTATGATTTAAGGTCTATACCCATAGGCTGCCTAGTAGTTCATTTTTAGGATCACCTGATAGGATCCTAAACACAAGCCACTAAAATCAAAGCACTACTGTCGAGCCTATGGGTACAGCATATTTCTCAATGGAGGGGTGTTAGGCATTGTTGGGCTCTCTGGGCAGGGACTAACTAAAGAGTTTAGGGCTTTTTTGTGTCGGTTTCGGGATTGAACAATGGGTCGCAGATCTGCAAGAACCATGACTGCAATGTATTACGACTTCCCTTGATCCCTGCCCAGAAAACACAATACCCCGTAGTTAGGGAGGAAGTCTCAGAATACGAGGGGCCCTAATATGATGACATTTGAGGTATCCTCGCAGGTGTCGTGGACCTGGGCGACGCCGTTGATATACTGGTCGTTTCCAGCTTGGTCCAAACGCCGGAAATCTTCGCGCAGCAATGAGAAGCGAAACCGTCTCCATTGTAGGTTCATCATCGGCCTCCACGTCGACGACGACCGGGGCTGCATAGATAGGTCCTTCACGCGATGACGGCGAACGAGGAACGTGCCTACTGCCCGAGGCTGGGGCCGGGTAAGGCGGCCATGCTGACCTGAACGACCAACTCCAAGAAGGGGACAGTAGAATCGACCTCCGAGGACATAGCGGTGGAAAGCGGTCAGAAGGATTTCAGATGGCAAGTGCTTGATCAAACCGGCTGCAGCCAGAATTGTGCCGGTGTTGTGCCCCACTTCGTCGGCAATAATCCTGGTGCGTGTAGAAGTACTGTCGTCGGTTCCTCAATTAAGAGGTATAAGGCTCTCTGGCACTTGCACCGTTCAAGGAAACCCTAAACCCTAAACCCCTAAACCCCTAAAGCCCTAAACTAAAGCCCTAAACCCCTAAACGCTAAACCCCTAAGCCCTAAACCCCCAAGAGAGCCTGAAAAGCCGCTGAAGGAACCCTTGGTGGAGCCCTTAAGGCAGCCCTGGCAGGCAGCCCTACAGGGACCTCAAAGCAACGCTTAGGGTTAAAGGAAAAAACAGGTGGGGAATTTAGGGTATATAGGACTTCTATAAGTCTATAAGGCTTCTATAAGGTATATAGACCCTCTATAAGGCTCCTATACAGGTGACTACCCACCTGAAAATGTCCTAGATTAGGGGAACCCTTACTTGGAGGATCACGGGACTTAGTAAGGTTTAGAGTTTAGGGTTTGGGGGTTTAGGGTCTAGTAAGTAAGGGTTTTAATTAAATACTTGAATTAGGGGTGCAAGAAATCATAAGTATGGTTACCTGATTTGCGACCCGAGTTACTAAGTCCCAGGATCCTCTAAGCAGCCCGAAAGCCCCCTCATGGAACCCTCATAGATCCCTTCAAGTGGCCTTTAAGGAACCCTAGATCATCCTAGACCATCCTAGATCCACAAACCTGAAAAATCACAAGCTAAACCCTCAACCAATTCTGAAACCCTGAGCCTTAGAACTCAGCCCGAGGCCAGCCCTAAGCCCTAATCACGGAGGTTTCCTACAATTAAACGGACTTGGGTTTAGAGTTTAGGGTTTAGGACTTTGGTTTAGGGTTT
>CAJNJA010016399.1:0-10350 GCA_905231915.1 Symbiodinium necroappetens | reverse complement strand
TACAGATATTCGCCAAGCTTTTGTCCTTGCAAGATGGCAGGGACAACCAGTGGCACTGGAGCCACCTTCAATAGCCTACGAGTTGGGACTGGCCAAACGAGGCGATATGTGGTTTGTCGAACAAGCCATCTATGGACTTCGTGAGTCACCAGCTCTTTGGTCACAGCACCGAGATCGAGAACTTCGGATGGCTAAATGGAAGGCCACTGTCAATGGGGAGGAGGTCACCCTTGTTCTGCGCCAGCTGGTTACCGACGACCAGATATGGAGGATCGTGCGAGAGGATGATCCCGACGGAGACCCAGTAGGATTCCTGTTAGTATATATCGACGACTTGTTGATCCAAGCAGAGCAGAGTGCCATGGAAACGTTCTTCAAGTGGATAGCCTCTCGTTGGGAGTGTGACGCGTTGAATGTCTTGGAGGAGAACAACCCGATTCGGTTTTTGGGCATGGAGCTACATTGTGTCCCAGGAGGAGTGGAGTTGGCACAAGAAGGGTTCATCACTGAACTCTTGAGGGCTTACAAGCATGATGGCTCCAGGTCAACTTCGCAGGGCTCCAGGGAAACGCTACTACTCTCAGTTGAGGAGGAGGAGGCGATGATCACTGGAACTCCTGTTGACCCACAACCTCCAGATGACCGGGTCAAGTTGGCTCAAAAGAAAGTCGGGGAAATGTTATGGTTATCTGGGCGAACACGCCCAGACATCCAATATGCCACCGCGATAATGGCAAGCAGAGCTACGCGAAACCCGGAGGCCGTGATAAAGATCGGCGAACGGCTGCTGGATTATTTGTGCGAAACTCGACATTATCGTTTGGCATTCAAGGAGGAAGCTCAACCGGAACTTCGAGTTTACACCGACTCCTCGTTTGCTCCGAGCTCAGGGCGATCTCATGGGTCAGCTGCTGTATTCTACGGAAACTCACCTTTGACATGGAGAAGCTCAAGGCAACAGTTGATGACTATGTCAACGGCAGAAACAGAATTGTTAGAATCCATAGATGGAGCAGTCCTGGGGATTTCATGTCGTGGGCTAATGGAAGAGCTTACAAAGAAGAGTGTGCCGCTGTACCTACATGTGGACAATACTGCGGCGGTGGCCCTTTTGACTTCCTCGACGGGAAGCTGGAGAACGAGGCACCTAAAGCTGAGAGCCAACTGGCTCAAAGAGAAGGTGCAAACCTCCGAGGTGCAAGTTAGACACGAGCCGGGCGAAACACAGAGGGCCGATATAGGCACAAAGCCTTTTACAAGGGAAAGGCTGAAGCGTCTTACAGCCTTGTGGAGCTTGGTTGACCGCAGACCTACCGAGGTGCGCCAAAACAGGGTGCAGGTCGATCCCACATGGCTACAGCGACTACTTCTCCTTTGTCAAGTGTGTGGTTCGATGGCGAGCAAACCCGCGATTGAGCATGAAATTCCATGGGACCTATATGCAGCGGTTCTGGTGCTAGCAGTTGCGGTTATTGGAGTGTGGGAATGTGCAAAAGGATGTATGAAGAGCCGAGAAGTACGACTACGGGCACTGAAGGCAAAGGCTGCAAAAGCAGCAAAGCTTACAAAAGGGGAGCTCAAAGAGCTTCAAAGGCTGATTGCCTTAGACCCCGGCGACCTGAGTTCTACTCAAAAGGTTCGTTTAGTCGAGCTGAGGGAGCTCTTCGAAAGAACAATGCCACCGGGATCATCACCGATGCCTACAGTCCCTGACTTTCCTCTTCGTCCTCCTGAACCCGTATATCCTGATACAGTTCTTGGAGAAGCAGCTTCCTCCTCTACTACAAGCGGACGCAATAAACAGCCAAGGGCAGAAGCTGTTCGGACGAGGACGACGAGGGAGCAAGAGATTCAAACAGAAGAGCCTGCATTCCAAAGGGTGCTGGCACCCCCTCCTGTCCAGCGACAAGTTGTGGCAGGACCCTTCTACCAAGTTCCTGGCAGAAATCATGTACATGTATTCCGCGACTGCTGGGGATTGAGAAATGCAGGGACAGTGGAACAAGTCACTCTTTGCCGATGTTGTACAGAAAACGGAGGCCGAAGAATATACTAAGCCGGCGTGATGCGGACCTCGCGATCGCATCAAGGAGGAGTGCAGAAATAGCATTCCATGACTGGACTTCAGCCCGTTTCCGTTGGGATGTGTGACTTGAAATCCTTTTTTACTTCAGCGGCCAATGTGGCTGCAGCAAGTGCTCGAAAGGCATATTACATGACTTTGTAAAGTGTACAAGAAGTCATAGCCGTAGCACAACTTTCACATGTCGTCTTGCCGTAAAAGCAAAAAGCATACAAGCTCGACCATGGCTTTCGGCGCTGGCTTTTGCTTTGCATAAGACCCTGAGCCTGGGATCAACGTTTTTCAGGTTTATAGGGTTCGGATTCAGGGTTTATAGGGGGTCGGAGTTTGCGCAATTCGGGCATTCGGGGCTTTGGAGTTGGGGGGTCTGTGGGTTTGGGCGATTCTGGCTAAGCCGCTTAAGCCCAGATTCGGCTCTGCGGCTCTACACCTCGGATACGACGCCTAATTACAACAGCCAGAGTGTGACGGTATTGCAGCCTGATCTGCACACGACCTTCGACCCCAACCCACCCTATAACCCCCAGAATCCATTTCCTAAAGCCCTGAATGCCTGTCGCCCCGACAAACCCAAACCCCCAAACAAGCAAAAGCCCCAACTCCTAAATTCCTAAATCCCAATCCCTCAGGTCATCTTGGTCGATGACGTCCCTGGTGGTACACAAAATGCAGCCTCCTCGTTTGGGCGAAGAGTTTAGGGTACTAAGGGTGCCTTTCCATGTTTCCAGACGGGTGCTATAAAGGGCAGTGGGGTTTGTGGCCTGGAGTTCTAAGAGTTGGAGTCTACCCATAGGCTCCATCGTAGTTCGTTTTCGGGATTACCGTCTAGGATTCTAAACACAACCGCAAAAAGTTAAAAAGGAACTGCTATGGAGCCTATGGGTATGGTGGACAGTTAAGTGGGATTCTATGGGGTTAGTTGTAGTTATTGAACTGCAGTATCTCGTAGGTAGCACCCTCGCACTGTATAAGTCCCCATGGCCTTGCTTTGTCACCCGACGTAGCAGGTCAAAAGAGCGTCCAAGCAGCACCATGAACGCACCGGTCATAGACCGCGCCTGACCACGCAGGGAAGTGTGCAAGACCCTGGAAAAGCCACGGCCCGTGATAATTTCCATTGCTGTTGTCATCATGCTATATATGTACATACATATTTTGCCACTTAGAGATTGCAACTGGTGTTGCCATTTTGTTCACGACGGTTTATCAGTATTTGCTGTGCTTTTTGGCCAAAGACAGCCAAATTCAAAGCCGTCACGAGGGCCTCCTGGGTGGCGCCTTGGTGGCCGTGCGGGGATGCCCGGATCATCCGACCCGTAAAGCCTCCAACGGCTAGGGGGGTCAAGGTTTAGGGAGCGCCTTTTCTTCGTCTGTGCTTTTTGAGTTGGTGTTTCTGGGGTCATGCGTCTTAGTTTCTATAGGGTTTAGCATTTAGGCTTTGTGCATGCAGCTACGGGACAATCCAGAAGCGAATCGCTCCTGGATGAACGCTTCGGGTATAAAGTCGTGTTTGCAGGAAATGACGACGGCTGACAACAGTCGTTAAGAGGCATGATTTCCGAGTCTTTCAGAACTGTTTTTTCGGGCGAGCGGTTTGCCGTATGCTTGTGTGGACTTAGACAACTGGAAGAGGGTCTTCGGGGCTGGGGCTGCGGATTACGGGTTTATGACTTGGGGTTCACTATCAGAACGTGGCTGCTTTGTGTATCGCACTCCAAGCTTCTAGATTGGTGCCATACTGTTGTTGGTGCCTTCTAGGAATGCCTAGCAAACCCAAAACCCTAAACCTTTATGAACCTACGTGACGTGTAATTGCACGGTTCTCCGATCTGAGGAAGCACAGCATGCCCTCAGCGGCAAACCAGGTTTTACACACTCAACCCTTACGAGCATCCGTCTCCGACAACACCCCTAAACTGGGTTCTCGTCAGCGAATTCAACTGAATGTTTGGAGACCATACTAATTTGCTATACTTAGACTATACTTCTCCATTATGGGAAACCCTCAAGCCGGGAAAAAGAAGAGGTCCAATGCAATCATTCTGCATCTGAAGCGGACTCTGGGCCTTTTCACCGGCGCGAGATCCTCGGTCTCCGGCTGATGTTGGAGTTTTCGCTGACACGTGCTTGGCTGCTAGCATTTCAGATCGTTTTTCGGGGCCCAAATCAGAAATCATAGTTGATTGCCGACATTCAAGATCGTGTTTTGGTGCCAAATCTGAAATCATAGTTGATTGCTGGAGAGAGCACTTTCCAAAGATACCCGTGTAGTCTAGGTTCGTCGTAACCTGTAAAGTTTCTCGATGCCGCATGTCCTCTTGCGCCTTTAAAGTCCGTGGACATGAGCGCAGAGAATAGTTCCCATGTGATTCGTGGAGTGCTTTGCATCCCTCTCCCGCCAGCCTGGTGCATTTAATTTCATCTAGCGGCAGGAATAGTGCATAGTTAACACTTTTTCGGGTTCCTTAGCCAACAACCTTGCTCTTAGCATGAAGCCTCGACCTGCACACTTAGCTCACGCAAGACAGAGGAGACTATCCTCAGGGTTGCCGAGACCCTGCGTCTAGTGCCGGTCCTCGAATACCTTATATGTTGGAGCTAGCTAGACTCCATTGTTGAGAGAAGGGAGAAGAAAGGACAACTGCTAGTGTGGGACCGCAGGGATCTAGGTACTGGTATTATGCCCAACAAGCCACATGTATGCTGGATGACCCAGGTGGTCGTTTACCAGGCCGCAAACCTCATCACAGGCGCAGCATGGCGCAGGGCTCTTGAGTACCTCCCATGATTTACAGATCGGGACGTGCAGAACGGCTTGTTGGGATAGAAGCACAAGCACAACTGTTGGAGGCTGGAAGCACATGGAAGTGAACGAGGAGGGTACGAACAGTAGTAGGAAGGAGATAGGATTGATGTCTTGACCTTCTTCGAGTTGCGTTGGTACTTAGATGCTGATGCTTTGCGATGAACTTCTCGGTCAGTTCGTGCTAGACTCTTGATTCCACGAGTTATGGGACGCTTATGCTAAAACCTAACCCCAAACTGCACGAAGCACCTGGCCACTAAACTCCTGAACGTCCTGAACCGAAGCCTGAAGCCATAAATCCCAAGCCCCTTCAGCCCCTAAACGCCTGACTGACGACACCAACCACCAAGAGGAAGCTCGAATCCTTTTGAAAAGATGATATAAAAGAAAACAGTTGAACTGTTGAACTCCCTTACAGAACCTTGAGAAAAAAGACGCCTTGTAGGGGCTAAACCCTAAACCCTAGACCCTAAACCCTAAACCCCAAACCCGTTTCGCAGGCTATTGCGTTGGCCGCTTCGGCCTTCTCGGTGCCCCTCTAGACCCAGGCAGGGCGGCCTCCAAGGAGGGCTTACCTGTAACCGAAAAGACCTACCCTTTTTTAAGGGACTATATATAGAAACTCTAATAAGGAACCCTAAACAGTTTTAAGGGACTATATATAGAAACTCTAAGAAGGAACCCTCACCCTAAAAAGGGTAGGTCTTTTCGGTTACAGGTAGAGCTTCGGGGTCAAGATCCGGGTCTCTTGAGGCTTAAACCTTAAACCGACGGTTGAGGGTTTAGGGTTTAGGGTTCAAGATCGAGTTGCCAGAGCGTAAGGGTTCAGGAGGGGGTAGCGGGGGAGTTCAAGAGACTTAAGTAATTTGACTGGGGCTCAGGGATTCAGAGAACATCTGTGGGTTTCATGGGGTCATGGTGTCCTGGTAGGTGGAGGATTTAGAAACAACCCCGTGTGATCTTCGCGCATCTTGCCCTGCCTTCGGAAGGCAGACCACTTCTTTCCATGCTTATGCTATGATGCGACGACTATAGACACGGTCATGGCACAAACATGGGATTGAACTTGCCAGCCCTACGACGCTCAGCCGCGGTATTCAAGAGCAGCAGCACTCACGTGAGATATTGAGGGCCGACGCCTGAAATCGTCCTGCTCCCAATGCTCCAAGTACCGAAGCCTTCTGCGCGAAGCACCCACCTTAAAATTCGAGGCTCGGACGGCACTTGACTCAAGAGACCCTGCGATAATCTTGAACGGTCAACGCTCCACCCCATGTGTGAAGGAAGGTCTTGGCACGAGACTCCCCGCCGTTATCGTTGAGTCTTGATGAAACAGGCTGCACACGACGAGTCCAATAACTGTGAACTTGTCTCCCGTTATGGCAGTGTAAAGATAGACTAGCGCAGCACAGGGTCTTTCCTGGCCACAGAGCCCAATGCCTTTTAAGTAAAGAATCCTCGTCTCGACCGTAGCTATGCATTGTTCCTCTGTGTGGTTTCAGGATCATTGCCGATCCTGCTGTGTACACATTTTCCGAAACTCCCGTTTCAAGTCCTCCATAGGAAAGCTTCCCTGGCTTCGAGACATCGGCGTGGCTGGGGCCTTGGTGGAGATGGGGTTTGCATATGTTGGGTCTAATTTTGTTTTGTCAACTTTGCTGTCAAGCTTGAATTTGTGCAGCATTACGGCTTTAGAATCTATAGGGTTTATGGAATGTTCAGGTTGGCATTATGATGGAGGTCAGCGAATGAGACCCCTGCTTTTCAAGCCCCTACGTTATGGAGGCTTGCGGAAAGCAACCGAGCATCATTGGCTCATGGGACGCAAGGCCTCTTTGTTGTGTGGTGCCTTGGGGCGTCCTGATGTTAGACCCAGGTAGCAGCCACTGAAGAGATGAGTATACAACCAATCGTCTCCATTGTAGGTCGCTTTTCGGCTGAACCTAATTTTCATGCAGGATCCTAAATCCTAAAGGTAACCCCCCAAAAGGCTACAATGAAAGCTATAGAAACCATTCAATCTCAACTCTACTGGTCAAAGCATGGTTGCCAAAGCCACGTTTCAGGCCTACAGAGCTTTTTGGGGGGCGTCGCCTTGAAACTGACTCAACCAACCCCACAAGACTTGAGCAGAACATGAACGCCTGCAACCCCTCTAACTCTCGTACATTATAAAGTCATAGTATCTTCAAATTATTATAGTACAGTAAATGATGGAAGCAGCAATGTAACCTTGGAAGCCCTGAGCCGAAAACATCCCTTGGAGGTGCTTTTGCTGATCTCACTGCAGCTTGTGCTCGGACCTCGAGACCAGCGGGGAGAAACAAAGACATTGCTATTATGGTCCCTGTCTGTAGATAGTATCGAGGTTTAGTGTTCTTTGTGCGTGCAAGGTTTAGGGTTTAGGATTTCCTTTCGATTCAATGCTTATTGAGAGTGCGGGGGTTCAAACAGATCGTTACAAACTTGGGCGGATGAATTGAAACGTGCGGGGCTTAGAATTGAAATCACAAATCAAAGTCACAAAAAGTTTCAGGTGCGTTCGAAGTTCATGCGAGCAAAGTGGCCCTAAACTCTTCACTTGAACCTACATGCACCAAAAGACCAAGGCGCGCAACAGCCCCAAAACCCGAAGCCCTAAAGCTTCGCCTGGCTTGTGCGAGTTGTGAGAGCGAAAAGCCTTGACCAGTCAAGCCCCCAATGCCAAGCCGTAAGCACCGCTGTGACTCGTGATTTTTGCCCATAGGTAGCCTTGAGGGCCTTTGTGGTTTCAGGGTTTAGGAAATGGGCTCGTGCGAATAGTGTTGCTATCCATGGCAAATCCATGGTCATCATGGTAGGGATGCGATTATCCAGAGTAAGGGCCGTGCCAAGGAATCCCGTGTCCCACTATCCTGAAAGCAGGTGTTGGCTTCCATTTTTTTGCAAGGGCCCCAAACCGCAAACGCTAGACCCCCCTTAGATCTTAGGACCCAATCATAACGACTTCATAACCATCACTGCACGTAATTCCTTGCTTAAAAGCATTTATTCAATGTATGCGAAGTGGACTCATGTTATGCTAGGAGACGGTATTTCGTTTGCATGAAGGGCTCCTTTGGGAGTTTTCGTCAGATACATGTTGAGGTTTCCATTATGCGAAGACTAGCGATCAACCTCCTGCATCACACAAACCCGTTGGATAAGACCCATCAAACGTCATCAAGTTCATAAAACCGCGTAATGACACCAAACCCTAAACCCTGAACCTATAAACCCTAAACCCGAAAAAAAGAACCTATCAAATGTAGGCCTATAGACCCAGTTTGGATACCCTAAACCCTAAAAAAGAACCTATAAAAAAGATAGGCCTATAGACCCAGTTTGGATACCCTAAACCCTAAACAAAAGAACCTATAAACAATGTAGGCCTATAGACCCAGTTTGGATGCCCAGAAGTTTTCAGGTCCATCTCGGCGACCATCTCCAAGCAACCGGAGCAACGCGTGCGTGCCATGTCCGCCCTGCCAGCCTTGGGCATTCGGGGCGGAGGGAAGGTTTAGGGTTTAGCGTTCAGGGTTTAGGGTTTAGGGTTGGGGGGGGGGAGTTTTCGAACAGGTTTGTAGGGGCTTTGGCTGCTAGCTTGCCTGGTGAAGTGGTGTTGTAGAAGATTTTGTAGTCTTCTTCAAGCGGCTTGAATAATTTGTTTAATTAGTAGATTTGTGGGTTCATACCGTCAGTCAAGTTGTCGTTTCGGGGTTTATAAGCTGTTACAAGAGTGCTAGGGTGAAGGGCAATGTGACGATGAGGACTTCTTGGACAGCTTACAGGCTTTCGTTATGACATCGTTTAGCAAATCCTACTGCTACGGTCATAGGGCCTCAGAGTAGGAGAGTTGTTCATGATGGGTCTACGTTAGGGTGCAGATTCTTTTAGGGCTGGAGGCTCAAGGTTCACGGTTTTTGAGGCTGGGCAGGTTTTGGGTTTCGGGGCTTCGGTTCACGGTGGGCTTTTGTGCTTGGGATCTTTTTAACTTTTGGGACAAGGGCTTTCAGGTTTATCCTGGAGGCCCCCCCAAAACCCTCACAATACTAGTTCATGACCCCATGGGGCAAAGTCTTAAAACCTGCTAAACTTGCACATGCCAGGTCTATGCTCTCGGACCCGCTCATCGAGGTGACGGAGGAGGACCTTCGACCCTATATTTTGCCTAGGCTCTTGAGCTTTGAGGTCGTCCTTCAGGGTTCATGATGATACTGCTTGGGGTGTGTGTGTGTGGGTGTGTGTCTGAAACTGCGTTTTTTCAGGCAAGAGGCGTGACGTCAAAAAGACCTCGGATCGGCCCTTCAGTCGCGCCGAGTTGGCTTGGCGAAATGCTGCCGAGAGGGGGATCCTCAGTCGACACAGTGGTGGCGCATTACCAACTCTCGTGCGCCTTTAAGCCCTACCTGGAAAGCCAAGTTGCCCATAAATATATACAACTTTAAAGGAATAAGGGGCAACAGTTACCCCAAAGTCTGGTAAACTGGCTTTCTAGGTAAACCTTTATAGACCGCTTAGATGGTGAAGAACCCTGGTAGTAAGTACACCCTTTAAGGATGCCTCCTGGACCCTAAACCCCAAACCAGGGTTGCGGGGTTTGGGCTTCAGAGCTAGGGAGCCAAGGGTTAAGGGACTTGGGGCTCCTCATGCCAAAGAGAGCTAAGCCATTTGAAGTCAGGTGCTTTACACTGTAGGCCGGTAGCCCGTCCAATCTTGATCCTCTGTAAACCTCACACCCTTGAACTCCTGAGATTATCTCCTAGTTCTGCAGAGGAAGCTTTCGGCATGACGTCGACTATACTTCCTTGGGGCTATGCAACTGCCATGTGTTGTCGCTCCTGTGCTAGGTCCGGGGTTGCTACACCAATGGTTACATAGGGACAGTAGCCTGCCCTATAAAGCAGCATCTGCTGGGAAGTGGAGGACTTTGCAGGCTGTGATCCAGACACGATCTCGCTCCTTCGCCCAAGTTGGGAAGTGGGGTTTTGGTTTGGGGGTCAGGATGTCGGGTTCAGGGGGCATGTAGGGTTGAGGGATTAGGCTGAGTCTGAACGTCTGGTCCTCTGGGTTTTTGATTTCCAGTCCTGCTGACAGGTTGAGGAACTCGCCAGTACTAGAGTGAACGAATACTTGACCGCCTCACATTCCGTAGAAGTTCACTGTCAGTTGCGTAGGGTCCTCCCCCAAGCAAGCCGCTACGCGACTTGAGTTCCTTTAATGAAGCGAGAAAATATCAAAACGACCCTCATTGTGAGGTGCGTGCAGGTTGCAGAGCCTTTCATCGTGATTCATGGTGTAGATGCTGCCCTAAACCCTAAACCCTAAACACCGCAAGATGAGCTGCCGAGGTTCGTCATGTCTGAGTCGAACGCCGATGACCTCTACTTGCGGATCCACGAGCTGAGGTTTGCATCTTCAGATTGGTGGGGGCTTGGGAGGT
>CAJNJA010016398.1:20000-36785 GCA_905231915.1 Symbiodinium necroappetens | reverse complement strand
CCCAAACCCCAAACCCTGAATCCTTAAGGGAACCCTTCCCTAAACCCTGAACCCCAAAGGAAGCCATCCCTAAACCCTGAACCCCGAACCCTAGATTCGTAAAGGAACCCTGCCCTAAACCCTGAGCCCTTCGAAGAAAAATCTTTCATCTTCCTCTCATCCAGCAACTGACCAAAACCCTAAAGCCTAGACGACCAAGGCTCCAGGGATCTGTGGCGTAATCCCAGCCAAGATGGTGCATCCTCGTGGGTTTGGGCTTTACGGGCTTTGGGGTTTGGGGGTTTAGGGGTTTGGGGGTTTAGGGTTTTGGCTTTAGGGGATTAGGGTTTAGGATTTAGGGGTTTAGGGTTGAGGGGTTTAGGGGTTTAGGATGTGTAGAGTTTAGGGGTTTTGGCTTTGGGGGGGGTTAGGGTTTAGGGTTCCCTTAAGAATCGATGCCGGTAGGGTTAGGGTCTTGAGGGCTTTTAGGGTTTAGGGTGTGTGCCTACAGTCTAGGGCTTTTGTGTAACATGGGTGGTTCTCCAAATTGGGGCTCGCTTTTAGGGTTCTTGTATAAGGGTGCCGTACTATATTTGGGACCTAAAAAGGGACCCTCATTTAGAGAACTACCCAAATGAAGGCCTAAAGAACCAAACCTTTTTTGGGGATTCTGTTCTTCGGGGTCTATGTTGGAATTCCTTGAACTCTAGTCTCCCAAACTAGGCTCATCTTCCAGCATGCCTGCAAATTTAAGTTTAGGGTTTAGGGTTTTATTTTGATTGCAGCTCCACGTATCGCTGATCTCCGATTCCGCAACAGCGCAATGATACAAGAGGAAACAACTGCGGGAATTGCACACATGTTGCTAGATGCACGTGTCGTGAACTGGATTCTGCTCTTATACATTGTAGAATCACGGTCGACACAAGCCTCCCGAGCCTTCAACCTCAAATCCAGCCTGCCAGGATTTTGGGCTTGGGGCTTTAAGGGTCTAGAGTTTCGGGTGTAGGTTTAGAGGTTTTGGGTTTGGGGTTTGGGATTTAGGGTCAGTCCCAAACCTTCCAAAAACCCTTAACCCTGGGGGGGGGAGGCGTATGGCCTTATGATGACCTCCGCGAGGAACAGGGCAGTGAACCTGGCGACAAGAGAGTTAGAGTGTTTGGGTTTAGGGTTTAGGTTGCAGGGTGTAGGGTTTGGGGAATTTATTATGGAATACTGTAATGATGAACACCAAGGACTGATATTAATAGTGTTGTTGAGTCTTCCACATCACGGCTCCAGTCCACGTAGAAGTAAGTCATAACACGGAACCCCACAGAATTATGGGTCCTTCCCTAAACCCTAAACCCTAAACCCTAAAGCCAAACCCTAAACCCCAAACCTTAAACCCCACACCCCAGACCCTAAACTCTCATGGAACTCAGAAACTCCACGGAACTTTGGGCCCCTTCGTAGTTTAGCGCGGGGATTGGGACTCTGGGCCTGGCACTGTCCTCTTCGGGGTTTGGCTCGAAGCTCCTTCCTTCTGGGTTTCAGCTTTGGGTTTAGGGTTTAGGGGTTTAGGGTTTCGGGTTTTAGCTTTGGGTTTAGGGTTTAGGGTTTAGGGTTTAGGGTTTAGGGGTTTAGTGGTTTAGGGGTTTAGGGTTTACATAGGTCACTAATATGGGGGCCTTAAGAATTAGAAAAGGGTTTTGGGGTAAGTTATTCTTATACTATGACTATAGTAAGGAACCCTTGCAATCTTACAAGAAATTATTAAGGCCCCTATATCAGGTTTAGGGCTTTAGGGTTTTAGGGTTTGAGGATTGGGGTGCAGGGTGTGCCAGCCTAGAGGAGCCCGTTCAAGGAATCCTTGTGAAGGTCCCTAAAACCGATGATTCAAACAAAACTTGAAATTAAGGGCAGAGCTGGGAGAAGCTGGGGCCCGCGACGCCAGTACAAAAAAACACCCCATTTACGCCCTAAAAACCCCGAAACCTGTATTCTCAGACGCTTGCAAACCCCCTTTTTATGGAGCCTAAGCCCCGAAACCTGTATTCTAAGACTCTTGCAAAACCCCCTTTTTATGGAGCCTAAGCCCCGAAACCTGTATTCTAAGACTCTTGCAAAACCCCTCTTTATGGAGCCTAAGCCCCGAAACCTGTATTCTAAAACGCTTGCAAAACCCCTTTTTATGGAGGAATCAAAACTCCCTATTCGAAAACTCGTGCAAAAATCCCTTTTCATGGAGCCATTAAAGCTCCCCCTCCCTTGACCCTAAACCCTTAACCCTAAACCCCTACCCCGTTCAGCCCAAACTGGCTCAGGGCGTCAGGTCCAAATGAGGCCAGAGTCACAAAGTCTCTAGCACGAAAAAAGGCAGGCGATCCTGTGTGTTGGTGCAGCACAATGGATTGAGGAGCTTGAAGGATTTTAGAGCTTGAGTAGGGTCTTGGCTTTAAGGCTCTAAGGAAACCCTACATATGTGCGGTATGACCGAACATAGAATGACGTGCAAGATTCAATAATACACAAGACTCCGAGAGCTGTTATGCTGTTTGTTGATGCATCTGTCGGTCAGACGCCAGAGTTCGTACAGCCACAAATACCGAAGATTCAGACTTTGCAGCGTCGCATGGGTCGGGGCAAGCCGGTCACATGCTATTGCTGTACGCATTCACACATAGCAACAGTGTGGAGGAGTTCTTGAACATGCAACATGCACAATCCCATAGCCATATCCCTAAAGCCTCAAACACAGATCTGCAACAGGCCTTCCAAACATCGTGCTCAAAGCCATACCACAATCTTGGAGCCTTCGCAAATTTCAGAAAACCAGAAAACCTCAAACCCCCCCCCCCACACANNACACACACACACACACACCTACCCACGCTCCAAGACAAACGAGAATCACCCTGGATAGCATCGTGCACTCCTGTAGGGCTCTGCCCCGGGAGTAGTCGGTTTCAATCCCGATAATGACGGTGTTGATGCAAAGCATCACCTCTCAAACTATGTTGTTGCCCAGTTGTAATTCTAGTACTAGGAGCTACTAGTACTAGTACTAGATAACTAGTACTATCACGAGCAGTAATATTACTATGATTGTCATTATTTTTATTAGTATTAGTATTAGAATTAGTGCTAGTATTAGTACTTGTATTTGTACTAGTAGTAGTAGTAGTCGTCGTCGTCGTAGTAGTAGTAGTACATGTCATGCATGGGATGTCTTTATCCGAAAGGCATCTGTTTCTTTAGATGAGGAAGACTACTGCTGCTGCTGTTGCTACCACCACTACTACTACTACTACTGCTGCTGCTACTACTACTACTACTACTACTACTCCTGCTGCTGCTGCTGCTGCTGCTGTTGCTGCTACTGCTACTACTACTACTACTACTACTACTACTACCACTACTCCTCCTGCTACGACGACGATGGCCCCTACCGGTAGCAGTAGATCTAGGTAGTGGAACAAGCTATATAGGGCTCTCGGAATCCTTCTTCGTCTGCTCTATATAACCGGTCACCGAAGGACGTGGTAACGATGATTGATTGACTTTCCAAGCTGCCTGGGGACTAAATTGCACACCGACATCGACAGCGCTCGCCTACTCACATTTAGCTAGGCTCTAGGGATGTAGGCTGCTGGCATAGGTTTCGAGGGTTTGGGATGTAGTTGCATAGATCCCATGCCCCAAAACCACCAGCCGTGATGGACAACTTCAACACAAGCTTGCAGTATCAAGTCTGCCTGGTGATGCCAATCGGCTGGAGGCAGATTGTAGATATATAGTTTACAGGGTTTAGGTATAGCATCCTGTCTACTCTCAGCCTGGTAGCAATGCTGCTACCATAGAGACAGCTATTGTCCACACATGGCCTGTTTCATCTTACAGCGGTCGCGGAAGTCAGTCCCCAAGCCGATCCCAAACTGCCAAAGTGCAACAAGGCAGGTTAAGGCAATGTGGGATCCACATCAAAGAGGCCTCAAACACAGCAGCAGGCGGCTCCGAACCCCCTGAAATTGTGCCAAACCCTAAACCCAAAACCCTATAATCCTAAACCCCATAAACCCCTAAACCCTAAAACCCTGAACCCCTAAACCCTAAACCCTATAACCCCAACCGTCCCAGAACGTGCCAGGAAACTCCGATGACCAGGTTGAAGCTGCTCCTGTTGGCGATGTGGGAGGCCGCCCTGCCGAAGCGCGCTTTGATTAGGGTTTAGGGTTGCAGGGTTTAGGGTTTAGGGGTTTAGGGGTTTATGCAAGACGTCTGCTTAGGGTTTTAGGGTTGAGGGTTTAAGGTTTAGGGTTTTAGAGGTTTTGGTTTCAGGGTTTAGGGGTTTAGGGGTTTAGGGTATATAGGGCTTAGGGTTCAGGGTTTAGGGTAGGGTATATAGGGCTTCTATAAGGCTTCATATAAGGTATATAGACCTTCTATAAGGCTCCGCTACACTCTCAACCCTAAACCTAAACTCTAAGCCCGAAGCCCTAAACCCTAAACTCTAAACCCCTAGGCCCTAAACCCCAAGGTTCTACTGTCCCAAGGCCTGTCTTGCACCTCCTTCGTCTCGGCATTCAGCTGAGTGAAAGCGGAAGGCAGCGCGGCTGGTCGCAATGCCTGCTCCCCGACGCCCTCACTGCCCGGTTTGGGGCTTGGGGCTGAAAGGGTTTTACAGGGAGGGTTTCAGGGCTTCGGGGCTTAGGGTTTAGACTTTTTGAGCTTAGCTGACAGCTAGTACTGGTGTTTTTGGTACTCAGGATACTAGCCTACTTCGAGGGTTATATCCTACCCGCATGATTGGGTTCCTAGGTTTATGGTTATCATCTTGTCTACCCCTAAACCCTGAACCCCTCAGCCCTAAACCCCTCAGCCCTAAGCCCTAAACCCTACACCCCTCCTAAGCCATAAGCCCTAAACCACTAAGCCCTAAACCCTAAGCCCCTACAAGCCCTAAGCCCCTAAGCCCTAAGCCCTAAGCCCTAAACCCTAAGCCCCTACAAGCCCTAAACTCTAAGCCCCTACAAGCCCTAAGCCCCTAAGCCCTAAGCCCTAAGCCCCTAAGCCCTACACCCCCAAGCCCTAAGCCCTTAACTCTTATTGCTCGGAAGACCAAGCCCCCACGCCAAAGCCGCTGAAGCCTGACCCAGCAAGGACCCTACATTAGGGGTTTAGTTTGGGGGTTTAGGGGTCAAGGGTTTAGGGTTTAGGGGTATAGGGTTTAGGGGTTTAGGGTTTAGGGGTTTAGGGTTTAAGGTTACTAGCCCCCAACCAGGAACCGGAAACGGAGGGCTTAGGGTGTTTTTTTTCAACCACCTTCTTCCGCCCAAGGGTTTGGGGCAAAACTCGTAACCGCAACAACAGCATAGGCTATCTATGGGGTTTAGGGACCCAAACATACCCTGAACCCTAAACCCCTAAACCCCTAAACCCTAAACCCCTAGACCCCAAACCCCTAACGGAAGAGAGCGGTGCCTTCTGGGCCTTCTGGGCCACGTGTCCCAGCTTCTGACTGATACTCCTCCGAGGTCCCTAGGCGAAGCACTGAACTTCAGACTCAAGGGATGTTTGGCGATCATGGTCCCAGTAAAACCATATGATAGAATGATAGAATACTGTATATATATATAGATAGATATAGATATAGATATAGATATAGATATAGATATAGATATAGATAGGATTGCAAGTAAGCATTCTTTAAAGGGTTTAGGGTTCAGGATTAGGCTTCAGGGTTAAAGCTTTAGGGTTGAGGATTAGGTTTTATAGGGCTCTACATCCTAGCCCAGGCCCTGTACCCAAAAGGAACATTCCCAATAACAGACGCTGCAGAACTTCCCCGGAAAAAGGATAGCAAAACATCTACCGTAAGTGTTGAGCTTGTTCGTGGGCTTCCTGATGCCTATCCCGCAAACAAAATCAAGAAGAAGGGCGCTCGTTTCTCAGCTCAAGGATGATCGAGGTTCCGGTATCCTGAACTTCCTAAACCCTAAACCCAAACCCCTAAACCCTAAGCCCCAAACCTTAAACCCTAAACCCCAAACCTTAAATCCCTAAACCCCAAATCCCGAAAGACTGTGTGGCGGCTTGCTGCCGAACCTCTGGGTTCCTGATGATACCGTAAGTTCTAAAGAGAAGGAACGTAGATTAGGTTTAGGGTTTACGGTTTAGGGTTTAGGGTTGAGGGTTTAGCATTTAGGGGCGGTTAGTGCTGGAAGTCTGTGCGCTTAGCTCGCGTAAAGTAGCGTATATGAGGATGATGCTGATTTAACTTTCACTGGCCCCTGCTTTAATCTCACACTCCAGGGGCCTACGGAACTACGTAGTGCCTTTCGCTGCAGGAATTCGACAGGATGCAAGGACTTTGGGATTTTCCTGACCGGAGGGATTCATACCAGTTATGCGGGGGTTCGGCCGGAAAGATTGCTTGCTTGAAAAGCAGAGGCTAAGGGTTTAGGGAAACCCTAAACCCCTAAACCCTAAAACCCTAAACCCTAAGGGTTTAGGGTTGAGGGTTCCCGAAACATCTACAGGCTGAAGCTCTGTACCCGCAAAACGCTCGTGCCTTCTCCACCCAAGCTTCCCTAAACCCTGTAAGTTGGACAATGCACCAGTACAGTAACAGTCTACAGCAGGGCTACTATTGATCAAGAGCCTATATATCATATATCCAAATTCTGAATATTACTCAACTGTTGCTGAGAGGGGGCAGAATCGAACCTACGAGCCTTAGGTCCTAAGCCGCCAACTCTAAGCATCAATTCCGAAGGCCTATCGGTTTAGGGCTTAGTTTAGGGTTTAGGGCTTACAGTAGAAGCCCAAAAGTTGGAAACCCAATAGCCTCGATCCTTAAGAGTAAGGCATAAGGAATCCCAGCACTATTTGTCCCTAATCCGGTTTCCAACTTTTTGGGGTTTACTATAGGGCTACACCTGAAGCCGTAAGTCCGAAGACCCCTAAGGCTCCCTTCTCTGGCATCCTTGGCCCTCAACCGGTTTAGGGTTGAGGGCACCTTGAACTGTCAACACCTATGTTACTTCTAGCATTGTAGAGCCCCCTATACAACTCTATGTATCAGGGTTTTTTGTAAGAACATCAAAGAAAAAAGGGCTAAGGTAGCTGAAGGTAGGGTCTTGGGATAAGAAACAGCCCCATGGGCCGAGAACTTCGGCATCCCAAAAGCCCTGAGGGCTACCCAGCTAGGTAGAGCCCTGAAGCCCAATATGTATATATATATACACATATACATATATATATATATATATATTTGTATGTATATATGTATATATGTATATATGTATGTATGTATGCATGTATGTATGCGTATGTATATATATATATACATATATAAATATGTATGTATGTATGTATGTATGTATGTATGTATGTATGTATGTATTTATATATATATGTGTGTGTATATATGTATATATGTATGTATGTATGTATGCATGTATGTATGCATATGTATATATATATATGTGTATATATATATATGTGTATATATATATGTATATATATACACACATGTGTGTACATAGATATGTATATATATATATGTTCGTGTATATATATATGTTTGTGTATATATGTTTGTGTATATATATATGTTGGTATGTGTGCATATATATATATGTATGTATGTATGTATGTATAAACAGATGAGGACTGTTCATAATTAGAATGGGGCTGTGGGTATTTTTGCAATATAAATACTCAAGTCAGCAACCCCAAGCCAAAAGCATTGGCGATCCAAGGTTGATCTAAGCCCTACAGCCCGAATCCCCTAGGCGACTGTTCCGGCCAGCTGGCCGACATTCCCTGCGGTCGCTGGCGCACCGCCGCGGCCAAGGGCCCTGATACCAAGGTGAGGTTGAGGCGTTTCCGTGCGATCCTGGGTTCTAACTAGAGCAACTGCACACTTCCAACGAATCCGTGGGATTGCAACCTAAGCTACATAGAAACATCCCTACTTAGCCCCTGATCCTGTAAGTATGGCTGAGGATTCTTGTTCGGGCGACACAAGATCTCGTCAATGCCATGATTCAGAAAGATGCCCTGAGCTTCTGTAAGGTCTCTCGATGCAGAAGATGCTGAGCTGAGAAAAAAAGCGGGAACCTCTTGATAGATCGAGGGCCGGTCTCGATTTCCTGCAGTCTTAAGGACCGGTATGGGTTTTAGCAGTCAGGGTCTCGGGGTTTAGGTTTTCTTAGGAGAGTTCTGCGTTTTCTTCGAACAGAGAACCGGAAGACCTATCATCATAGCTTCTGCTAGCAGTGCTGAAACTCCTGATGCTGGCAACTGCAAAGCCTTAGTCCTAAAACCTAAACCCTAAGCTTCCGTCTAGGAGCCTTGAATCTTGGGCAGACCTTTAACGTAGGGGCCTTAACCGTATAAATATAAGAATGAACCTTAAAGTATAATATTGGTGATTGTCTAGGCTTCTATAGTAGACTAGAACACAATACAATGGCTCAAGGCGATTCACTGGGAGACCGAAAAGATGGTTTGGGGCTTCAATCGAGGGAAAGTCAATACGCTTGCAATGGTGACCAACTCTTTCAGAGCCCAATCCCTACATGTCAATGTCCACTATCCTAGAAAACTATCAAAATAACCTTTGGGAGTATATTGGGATTACAGAGGGATTATAGTACCCCAAAAGGTTACAGGTTATACCTACTCTACTACCAGGAATGAGAAAACCTTAATCCCCTATGCCCAACCCCCTCAAGCCACGCTGCACCTCTCAGCCGACGGGGCCCATAGTTCACCCTACATCCATTCCCTGTAGAGCCGAAATTCCGCAGAATGCACCGCGTTTTGGTTTAGGTTGGGGCTTAAGGCTTCAGGGCTAAAGGCTCTAGCAGTTGAGAATTTAAAGGTGTCGAGGGCGATACAATTTCCGTGTGTGTGTGTGTGTGCGCGCGCGGGTGTGTGTGTGTGTGTGTGTGTGTGTGTGGGGGTGGGTGGGTGGGTGTGGATGGGTGGGTGTGCTTCAGGGCGTTCTTTTTGGGCTTAGGGGTGTTTTTGTTGGTTTGTTGAACAACGCAGCTGCTTCTTGAAGGTTGTCACATCCAGGGCTCAAGCCTAAAGCCTAAACCCTAAACCCTTAAACCCTTAAGCCCTAAACCCTTAAACCCTAAACCATAAACTCTTAAAACGGAGTTCGGGCGTCAGGCTTCAGACTTTCGGAACTCTTCAAGAGTTCCTGCGAGGCATGGTTGCATTGTGTTCTGAGGTCTCAGGGCGAGTCTGCGTTCGAGGCGCTTCTCGGGCCAGAAGGCCCTTAACCCATAAAGACTGTATTACCCTAAGGCTCAAAATAGCCCAAAAGCCTTACATCGTATGGTATCTGGGCCCACAAGCCTTAAAGTGTGAGTCCTTAGAGCCTTAGGCCCTCAACCCATAAAGACTGTATTAACTAGGTTCCCCAGCGGCCCCTCAAGAATAAAAGGTACGCTTTTTCCTACTATTGGGTTTTACTAAGGGCACCCAAAAAGTGAAAAAGGGCAAAAGGATACTACTGGGGAACCTAGTAAGGATTATCGATGGAAAAACGACGGATGAAATAATGACTCCCTCAGGGTCTCAGGGTGCGTGTTTAGGGTGCAACCATGGAGCAGTACCCTACTAAGCCCTGAACCCAAAACCTCAAACTCTTAACCCTGTGACTCCATACCCTCTCTTCTGGAAGCCCTTGGATCTTGGGAAAGGCGTTAACATGGATGCAAACCTGACCTACGTACGGGTTCTTCCCCATAGTCTTGTTTGAAGTACCTGCAGTTCGAGGGTTAGCATCCGTTCACATGACTTCTGTGCAAATCTAGATGCTCTGAAAAAGGGCAGGCAGGGTATGACATTCTACGCAGGGTTTATACTCATGGTTGTGGCACTTCCAGCGGCATGCTTCAAGCCCCAAACCCCACACCCTAAACCAAAGCCCAAAGCCCCTTGCAAACCCTAAACCCTAAGCCTTAAGCCTAAACCCGAAGCCCTAAGCTCTAAGCCCTTAGCCCTAAACCCAAAGCCCTAAACCCGAAGCCCTAAGCCCCAAGCCCTAAACCCAAAGCCCTAAACCCTGAGCCCTCAAGCCCCAAACCCTAAACCTAAACCCTACAAACCCTAAACCCGAACCCCTAAAGCCCCCAAACCCTAAACCCTAAACCCTAAGCCCCAAACCCTAAGCCCTATCAGCCCTAAACCCTAAGCCTTAAGCCCTAAACCCCAAGCTCTAAGCCTTAAACCCTTTACGTACAGCAAAGCTCAGCCTGGGATCCTCACGGGTTTGCGCAGAGAAGGCGCAGCGTGCCTGCTTCGGCTTCTCCTGTGGGGTTCTTGGGGGTTTAGGGTTTAGTGGGGTTTTGGGGGTTTAGGGTGGGGTTTTGGGGGTTTAGGGTTTAGTGGGGGTTTTTAGGGTTTAGGGTTTAGTGGGGCTTTTGGGGGATTTAGGGTTTAGTTGGGCTTTTAGGGTTTAGGGTTTAGTGGGGCTTTTGGGGGTTTAGAGTTTAGGGTTTAGGGTGCAGGGTTTAGGGCTTTAAGGATGTAGGGCGGACTTTCCCTTCTAAAAGAAGACAGGACTTCACGGATCAGAGACCATCCTCAGCCTCAGCTCCTGCAAAATGCAAGCACTCAGCCCCATCCGCATAGACGAAGGCTTCTAGGAGCCCTCAAAGTGACCTTTGAGGGAACCCCTCTTCAAGGAAACTACAGGTGGGGAGTTTAGGATATAGAGGGCTTCTATCAGGCTTCTATAAGGTATATAGACCTTCTATAAGGCTCCTATAACGGTAACTACCCACCTGAAAATGTCCTAGACCATCAGGGTGAGCATGTGAGGTCAGTCCTCCACACTGTATTTCTCCGCTGACCTCAAATCTGCCTGCATCTCGAGTCCTTGGCAGACTATAAATCACGAAACTTCGTACCGAAAACTGCTGAGCGCACAGATCCGGAACAATGAAAAAGCGCTAAACCCAAGACCCTAAAACCTAACAACCAGATGAGCCTGCCATCATAATGCTGACAAGGGCGCTTTGACGTTCCATGGCCTGAGTCCGAGGGGCTTTAGGGCTTTGCAGTTTAGGGTTAAGGGTTTTGGGTGGAAGGTGCACCTTTGCGTGCAAAGGTTCAGAGGTCAGGCTCTGAAAGGGATGTGAGCCTTGGGGCAAATCTGAAGCCGGAGGCTGTTGAACCCGAACAAACTAGACAGAATATAGGTTGTTTCTCAACTGGGGCTTCGGATTCAGACGGCAAAACCCTGAACCCTAAACCCTAAACCAAAACCCTAAATCCTAAAACCCTAAACCCCAAACCCTAAACCAAAACCCTAAACCCTAAAACCCTAAACCCTAAAACCCTAAACCGAAAGCCCTAAACCCTGAACCCTAAACCTTAAACCCTAAACCGAAAGCCCTAAACCCTGAATCCTAGACCGTTTATGACTTAAATTTATGTTGCCGCCTGTGATCGCCATGACGTTTCGCTGGTGCAGCTGGAGCACCAAGCACGTAATTTAGGGTTCAGGGTTTAGGGGTTTAGGGGTTTAGAGTTTAGGGTTTAGGGTTTAGGGGTTTAGGGGTTAGGGTTTAGGGTTTAGGCTGTAGGGGCTGGTGCCGCAAGGGTTTATGGTTTAGGATTTAGGGAAAATCCAAACTGTCAGAGTCAGCACCAGTTCACTATTGAACGAAGCTTCCATGACCGAAGTATCTCTTCGTCTTTACTGTCCTTGTCGTGTAGGGTTTGGGGTCTAGGATTTAGGAAGTTTAAAGGAAGAGCAGGCAAAGCTCATGAGTCGTTGTGATGGCCTCATCGAATCCACAGCACAAAAGCCTAGTGTTGATGATATAAATCCTGCATTACCTTATTAAGGACCCTAAACTATGGGAATTATGGTACATTCCATATTATGGGTAATGCCGGATTTCTATCATCAACCGTAGTTGCTACATTCCTTGGTACCTAACCTTCGTCCGACACCCCAACTAAATCCAAACTGTAAATAGCCACCTCCACGGTTGACAGTTTAGGGTTTAGGGTTTTGGTTAAGGGTTTAGGGTTTAGGGTTTAGGGTTCAGGGTTTAGGGTTTAGGGTCAACTATTAAATGCTTAAGTCCCCAGTTGTGCCAGGTGGCAAAGCGAGCTTCACCCATGGTACCGCGACAGGTATGAAGATAGTCCAACCTGCAACGCTGCACTGGCATAGTTTGCTCTAGGCCCCCTAAACCCTAAAACCTAAACCCTAAACCCTAACCCCCTTTGGGCTTACGGGTTTAGGCGTCAGAATGCGCCCCTCACATTCGTAGTCAACGAAACCCCAACCCGCGCAGAAACCAAAAAAACCGGGAATCCGCAAGTCTCCAGACCACACGGCTTTGAGCATTCCTAACTTAGGCTTTAGGGGTTTAGGGGTTTAGGGTTTTAGGGCTTGTAGGGTTTAGGGGTTTAGGGTTTAGGGTTTAAAATCCTGAATCCCAACCCCTGAGCCCTCAAAGCCTAAAGTCTTGAATGCTTCTATAGGGGGCTCAGCTGATCCTTCGTGCGGTTTCGAGGCGGTATATCATATTTGGTAGATAGTCAAAAATGGTAGCGATGATAGCGGCTTATTTCACAAACACATCCGACCTCTGTAAACGGATTTTGGGAGTTTCTATCTTCTAGATTCTAGTTTGATTACGGAGTTATGGAACATGGTCAGTTGCCCATGCTCAACGGCTCAAAGATCGCTTGGAACTCGTCCATCCTGCAGCACTTGGAGCCTAGCTACCTTTGAAGTCGGGTTGCTGACTACACAACATAACTAAATATACATGTAAAGACAAGTTTTACAATGATTATACTGTAAATGTGGCATAAATGTCGGAAATATATTAACCCACCGTGTTTGGTGCATTTGATAGCTGTGGTATATAGTAAACCAGTGTAGAGTCAGCAGTGAGCCCGTCTTCTACGGGTAGAACCGTTCACAATCGACTCACCATCGCCGGAAATATCGAAACACGGCCTACCTCAATATACCAGCGGCCCCTTATACCGGAACCTTGGAAAAGCCAATGGTGATATACAGTAGGTCCGTAGGTCCTAAATCGTAGGCCGTATAGACCCTGAAACCCGACTCAACTGAAACTCTTCAACACGACGCAGAACCACACAGCTCGAATTTCATCTCTTTCGTTCTCCATCCCAGACTGAGAATGCCCCCTGCGGCTGCCTTTCCAGCTTTTGCCCCCTGACCTGAGCTAGCTAGATTATCTCCTTAAATGTGGATTCAATCAGTGCTTCCCCAGTTTGCGGCAGGCGGTGGCACAACGCAATGCTGCTCCGACAGCTTGCAAAAGGGGGCCAAGAAGATGCTTAAGGCAGGGGTCCGTTTAGGCAAAGCTTCGAAGCGCTAAGACGTCGGATCTAGGATAGGGTTTAGGGTCCAGGGTTTAGGATTGGGGGGCGGAGGCGGGCGAGGGGTCAGGTGATTGGCTGAATCCAAAACCCGGGAGCCTGGACTGGCCAATTTTTATTGTGTTTCTTGGTTTTCAATATAACCCTATCCAGGTCCCCCTTCAAGACAATGAACAAAAGATATCCCGAATCTATACTATTGTTGGTCTTGACGACTGACTTTCCAGTTCCCTGATGCTCCCGCCCTGGGCGACTCATACAGAAAGCACCTAGCCTAAAACACTAACCGCAGAAAAATCAGCCTAAGCCCCCTAAACCCTAAACCCTGAACCCTGAACCCTAAGCCTTCAAACAAAAAGGCGGAACCACCGACCCTCCGGCTTTGTAACCCTAAAAGCCCTAAACCCCGAACTGCTAAAAAAACACGAAATCTAGGGGCGTCGTCACATGATTCGATTAAGAGTTTATTGTGTGTGTGTGTGCGTATACGTGTGCACATACTATGTATACATATACAAATATGTATGTAAGCGCATGCATGCATGCATACATACATACATACATACATACATACATACATACATGGGGACAAAGGGGGAATATGACTGCCACCACCACCACCACCGCCACCAAACAACAAGAAACATCGATCTGGGGCCACAGCAATTTCTGACTTCGGCTTGCGAGGGGTGTCTGAGGCTTTCCTCCGCCTCATGGCAGCCCTTATGGCATAGGGTCTATGAGGGTTGACGGCTTTAGGGAGTTTCCGGGCTTTCATCGTTAAAGGCCCAGTTTGGGGTTTTAGGTGTTCAGATGTTTTCACGGGTCAGGAGTGTAGAGTTTTTCCCGCCACCCCAAATCGCAAAGTGTCTTTCGTAAGGGTATCCTATTTAAGCGCCCCGTGTAACAGACCTACAACTATTCAGGCTCAGGCGCCTGTGATGGCAACTTCTGACACTCTCAAACCCTTAAACCCCAAAACTCCCAAATCCAGCAACGTGTTTGGGCGCTGCAGCACTGCATTCGTAACCCACTCCTCTGTGCTCCTTGTTTCGGTCACCACAGCCCGGCGAGGTGGACAGTAGTCCAGAACTTCAACATTCCCAGAGACTCCAATATCCCTTAATTAAGGAATATACCTTTAAATCATATTCGGGATCCTACTATACTCTAATCATATTAGGGATCCTACTATACTTTAATCATATTAGGGATCCTACTATACTTTAAGGTATATTCCTTAATTCAGGGCTATTGGAGTCTCTGGGTTCCTCCAGGTGGGAATAACAGACGATCCTTGATAAAGCGAATAGCCCTTTCCCATCTTGCATAGTAGAACTACCCTAAACTCTAATCCCTATTATGGTAGACTAAGGATTGATTCTATATCAGAATACCAGTTGTTATAGAGTTTAGGGTCTCTGGGTTTAGGGTTTAGGGTGTGGCTTTTCAACACTAAACTACACGTCAACCCATGGCTTCAGGCCTTCAACACTAGACCTCAACCCATGGTTTCAGGCTTCAGGCGCAGCGATGAGTTCGTAGGTTCACGAAAGGCCCCCGTCACTCCTTTAGACGGTTGAAGGTCCGAGAATCCCCCCAAAAAAAACACACCACATAAACCAAGACTTCAATGAACTCGACATCCTGAAGCCCCAAAGAAACCCCTAAACGCTGAACCCTCAACCCTAAATCCCGTAATCCGAGAACGCCATGAACTTCTGCCAACCTTGGGAGACCGCATAACGGTGCAAGTAGTCCGTGCGAAGAACATGGTCTAAAGTGAAATGTAGAGGCCTGTAATGATTAGAACAAAGCTTCGGGGATAATATAGTTTAACTATGTTTAACTATAAGAAGCAACCCTAAAAATCACATTGATAATTATTGAGGTTTCTATATTCGGGTCTGCCCGGACAGGATGAGCATTGAGGCTTCTATATTCGGGTCTGCCCGGACCCGAAATGATGGAATCCTCCTCAGAAACCGAGTACTTTAAGGCCATCCTACGCGGGCCGAAAGCCAACCCTAAACCCTAAACCCTAAACCCCTAAATCCTAAACCCTAAAACCCTAAAGCCGTGGCAAACTGATGCCCTCTCGCCTGAAGCCGCACCTCTCCAAAGCCATGAGCCCTTCCACAACTCCGCCCCACCCCCCTCAAGTTTAGGGTTTGGGGTGCAAGGGTTTAGGGTGTACGGGTTTATGGTGTGAGGGTTTAGGGTGTAAGGATGTAGGGTGTAAGGGTTTAGGGTTTAGGGTTTAAGGTGCAAGGGTTTAATTTAGGGTTTAAGGTGTAAGGGTTTAGGATGAACCGAGGTGGTCCCAAATGCACCTGACAGGCATCGTCGGGTCTTGGCTGGACTCTTTGGAACTCCTCGTGATCGCACGCTCGTTCAAGAGCAATATGTCAAGTAGGGAAGATATACCTAAAACTAATCATCTTGACATATTGGGTAAAACTGTTTTTCTGCTGCACATATTGAGGAAAAGCAGATTTGTTCCCGAACTTTCCACAATATGTCTAGTGATTGAGGATCCCTCTATAATAACTCAAGTCAGACTTAAGTAAAGCAGTGACTTATTCCTTCACGCCCACGACCCAAACGGAAAACCCAGCGGGTTTGGGAATTGCCCTGTCGTACTATGGGGCTTAGGATTTTTTTGGGGTTTAGTGTGTAGGGCTTAGTTTAAGGGTTTATATTGACTCTAGGGTAGGTAGACAGTCTAGGTAAACAAGCTGCTCTGGGAGAAACTCGAATCCTAAGCGTGCGTTTCAAGGCATCCCCCGCATTTCTTGTCTCTTTAGGAAGGTTGGCCTAGATTCGTTCAGTGCGCTTCGTCATCTGTCTAGACGGCTCTCTGCGTTGATAGAACCCACTGCATGGTGCAGGACCGCTTCCTCAACCCCTTTGATCCAGGTAGCAAGAAGCGCACTTGGGAATATGTAAAAAAATGCCCTTGCGATGGTAGCGCGCTTGGCCGATCACGCGCTTAGTAGCCATCATAAGGTCACAAAGGGGGCCTTCACGTACGGTTGATGATATAAATCCTGCATTACCCGTAATAAGGAATATACCATAATTCCCATAATTTCGGGTCCTTAAGGTAGTGCAGGATTTATATCATCAACCGTATTAAAGGGTCCCGGCCAAAGGGTAGCTTAAGCTTCGGAAGCTCAGGCAGCCGCAGGTTGGGGCTCGTTGCTTCGAGGATCTGGCTTCAAAGGGTTCCTTCGGGGCTTAGGGTTTAGGGTTTAAGGCTTTTGGGTTTAGGGTTTAGGGTTTCCTAAAAGCCTGTAAACCGAGCCCTAACGGGTAGAGAAACCCATTTCAACATTCATGAAACATTGGGTTCCCGAGGACCCGAGTTCGCATGGCAGTCGGGGACATAAAGACCCAGTCAAAAACTTGAAACTCGCATCC
>CAJNJA010016398.1:0-15000 GCA_905231915.1 Symbiodinium necroappetens | reverse complement strand
TTTTTTACGTCCCAAAACTGAAGATGGAACAAAACTGGAATGGGACACATACACTTGGAACATTGGAACTCAAACATTTGGAGCGTTGGAACACACCGTCAGGAATAATTGGGTGCCCTAAAAGGTACACCCTAAACCCTGTTGCTTACAGGGTAGATGTTGCAGCAGAGGACAGTAGGCAAAGCGGCAAAGCTGACTAGCCCGAAAGCCTTAAACCATCGGAACCCATGCACTTATGGTCCCGGGGTCAGCATCACATGTTTTATGTCTAACTCTCTCAGGCAGTTTGGTACATATAGTACTGTTATGCAGAGACTTTAAGGGGATATTGCTACCGACTACCCAGACCACAAAATTGCCACTATCGCCAGTGGCGGCTACATAATGTGGGGGCCTTATTAATTAGAATGGGGTTTTCGGGTATATTCATATAACACAAGCAAGGAACACCGAAATTTTGGCCCAAAATCATACTCGTAATTATTTAGGCCCCATACTGCCTGCTAGTTCTTCGAACTTGTCATGCTGCTTGGTGATCCCCCGCCTGGTGGAGTTACAGTTCGCACAGAATCAACACATGGAATTGAATTTGCACAGTAAACTCTAGGCCGGTAGAAGTTCTGGCATGATGAAATGCCCTGCAGTACGGAATTCGAGAACACCTCATGCTCAATCATTGCGGCCCTGAGGCCCTAAAACCCACCCTAACACCATGTTTTGGCCCTAGCACCACTTTTTGGCCCTAAAACCTAAACACCCTAACACCACTTTTTGCTGGCTGTACCCCTGATAAAAATCTTTGCCATGCGGCTCCAGCGTTGCTCCTGGCTCTGCAACAGGAACGACATGACATGTTCAGGAGCTGCTGATATTATTTCTTAGGGCCTTAGGGGCATTTCAGGGTGAGGGAGGTGCTTGCGCTATGATGACCGCTGGAGTGACGACGGCCACGAGGAAGGTCACGACTACTCCTGCTCCTGCTCTGGTATTTAGTATGTATGTTTTTGACGATAGTAGCGGGTACGCAATGACAAATGTGTTTCTGATGTTGGTAATGTTGCTTAACTTGCCAGTCATATATTCAGGATCCTATAAGGAAACCCCAACCAGGAACTACAATGGAGACTATAGGTACTGCAGTGCTCATGGCAAGCGCTGGTGATCAAACTGCTGGGGGTGTAGGCTCGAGGATGAGAACAAGGACGAGCCCAGGGCGGTTCTGAACAAACAGACTGCTGAGAATGGGGTTACGAAGAATCGCAATCGTAGCAACAGTAGTAATAATACGTTACAAGAGTACTAGAAATAAAGATAACAACACTGATACCCTTACTAATACTAATCACTACTGCTAACAGTGATACTGATACTCATTTTGATACTAGCCTTAATCCACATTTTAAAAACTAATACTGATGTTACTACTAGTACTCGTACGAATACTAATAGTAGGATCAATGATGAAATGAGGATGACTTTGGCATGGACAGCTGGCTGCTGCTGATGATGACCATCGCCATTATCGGCATGCTGATGATCTTAGGGATCATGAAGACAATGACGGACGGCCACTTTCAGGGTGGTTGTGGTGATCATCTTTGTGATGACGGTGGATGGTGATGCTGATACTCACCATATTCTTCTTATCATCGAATGGCATTTTGCCCTAATGAAAGCACTAGTACTACAGGAAAAGCAGGCGCTGGTGCTGCGGCCTGCAGTGAAGACATCAGTCTGTCGAGTTGCTGCCTGGCGGGTGCCGTTTAATCAAAGTTTAGTGCTTAGGGATTAGGGTTTAGGGCTCAGGGTTTAGGGTTTTGAGTTTGGGGCTTAGGGTTTTGGGGTTTACGGTTTAGGGTTTAGGGTTTATAGGGTTTATAGGGTTTTGGGTTTAGGGAGTCTATAGGGCAGTGTAGGGTTTAAACAGCGTGCAGGGTCCAGCGTTTATGAGGTTTAGGCGGTTGTCTGGCCAACGAAAATTCTGCTGCTTATCACTTGTTGGACAAAGAAATGTCCTCCATGCCGGCCCAAAGCCTAAAGCTTGCAAGCACTTCCTCAACCAAACAGTCCCTCACATGAACCCCATTTTTTGGATGACCTTTTTGAGGGAAAGTCTAAGTCAAGTAGTAGGCGATCTGCAACGGAATTCAGTTGATTTTCTAGGTATGGATGCCCAAACACACCATCCTAAATGCCACCTGCGGAAGCCCTACACTTAGACCCTACAGCCTAGCCCCAATACCGCAAGCCTGAACACTACTTACGTCTTGTGCACGTCCAACAGCACCCTGAACAATTGGAAGTACGAGCCGATTATGCTGAGGCTGCCGTTTCGGGATTGGCAAACGAAGCTGTGCGGTTCGTGCTCCTGGGAGTCAGTTCAGGTTACGGCGCTTTTGCGAAAGGTTGCCTACTCCAGCCTCCTAAACCCTAAAACCCTTGAAACCCACCCTAACCCTAGACCCTAAACCCCAAACCCTAAACTAGCCCCTAAACCCTAAAACCCTAAGACTCACCCCAACCCTAGACTGTGATCCCGTTCTTGAGAAAGGGTCCTTTGATCAGGGCTCTTGGAGGGGCTTCTAGGACCAGGGTACCTCACTGGATCTGATTCGAATTAGCACGTGTGGATATAAGTAGGGTAACTATATTGAGTAATTAAGTATACTGTAACCCTGGGGCTCAAAAATAGCCTAGAAAGCCCTACATAGTATGGTACTTGGGCTCAAAAGCCTTAAAATGTGAGTCCTTAGAGCCTTAGAACCCTAAACACTAAACCCTAAAACCCTCAAACCCTAAACCCTGAAGCCTGCAAAATGTGAGTCCTTAGAGCCTAAGAACCTTAAACCCTAAACCCTAAAATACTAAACCCTAAACCCTGAGTCCTTAGAGCCTTAGGGCTAAGGGAAACGTCAAGAAGGCGGCCTGATACCCTTCGGCTCGGCGGATTTCAAGTTGATGCCTCGAACTTATCATAAGGCTCTCTAAGGGTTTAGGGTTTAGGGACTAGGGTTTAGGGTTTAAAATTTAGGGTTTAGGGTTTAGGAAGGGTTCATCTGTTGACAGACTTAGCCCGGAAATTTCCTGATCCCTCTATGATGACATCATTGGTTCTGCGAGGTTATCCTGTCATCTGTTGATATTGGCTGGGTATGGGACGACTTCAGGGGTCTAAACGTTAGGGCTGGGAACTGTGGGTCTCCGGGACTACTTAATGGAGCGTAAGGGGGGAGTGGGAGAGTGGATTCTCTCATTAGGGTTCAGGGTTTAGGGTTCAGGCTTTAGGCTTTAGGGTTTAGAGTTCAGGCTTAAGGTTTAGGGTTTAGGGTTCAGGGTTTAGGGTTTCGGGTTCATGGTTAAGGGTCCTCTCACTGTAATCATCATATTCCTTCCTCCACTCTTCCTTAAGGACCACCCAGATTTGGGAGCACCAGGGTGCAGAGTGCATGATTTCGGGCTTCCATCGGTGTGGGGTCCAAGCCTGTCATTGTAGAAGGGCTTGCGCTTCCACTCGGGGTTGAGAGGGTATCGGGGTTTAGAGTATAATGCATATATATATATATATATAAAGGTATGTATATATGTATATATATATATAGAGGGTATATTTCAGAAACTCTAAGTTTAGTGTTGAACTGCTAAATCTCAATATGTAGCAAGGACCCAAACTCCCACGAACCAAAACCCTGCCGCTCTCTTAGAAGCCTGAAATATGAAACGGATCGGAATAATTCCTACTGCTCCTCTGGGTTCCCTCATGTAGCTGTAAGGCAACTAGGACCACGCCCAAATCCGAGACGAACAATCCCCAACGCTAAAACCCTAAACCATAGACCTAAACCCTATAATCCCTCTAAACACTCTAAGCCCTGAGCCCTATCATACGCTCTCTAAACCCTAAACCCGGACGCCAAAGCTCAACATGCATGGTCCAGGCGCTGGGTGGTGTCTTGAGACCTGACCGGAGCTCTCTTCTGGATCTGCCGAAAAGCTTCCAGAGAACCCAATACCCCTTAATTAAGGAATATACCTTAAATTTTAGGGGCCTTAATATTATGATTTAAGGTATATTCCTTAATCAGGGGGTATTGGGTTCTCTGGGTAGGTCCAGCGAGTCTCAAAAAGGCTTCGGTTTTGACCGCTTGACCTATAGTCTCCATTGTAGCAGTTGCCTTCTAATCCAAACAATGTAAATTGGTAAACCAAAAAATAAACCAAAAAAGGAACTAGAATGGAGACTATAGGTAGGGTTCAGAGTTTAGGGGTTTAGTGTTTATGCTTTTCCGAACCCCAGATACATTGGCTTTTGAAGGGATCCTTACTATGATTTCGTTATGTAAGCTTCTATATAGGCAGGTTATGTGGGGTTAGGGCTTGGCGGTTTGGGGATAGGGTGTAGCCACTCGGTGAGTTTAAGGTGTAGGATGGTGCAGGCTGAGCTGCTTAGGGTTCAAGGGCTTTGGCTGCGAGCTTAAGGCACAAAACAAGGCCTAACTCATCGAAACCGTGGTAGCTCTAGCTCTCCCATAGAACCTATGATGTGCAGGGGTTGTAAAAAATTGAACCCGGGCTTTGGGGTATCTTACATTATGTATACTCTAGATATGACAAGGAACCGTAAGGAATAGCATTATTTCTACGAACTGTTGAGTGAGCAGTCTCTCCATCGAAGCCAGGGTGTAGGGTTTGCCCCGAGGCTCCTGACGGCACTGCAATGAGCTGAACAAGACACACACACACATACACATATAGGGTTTAGGGTTTAGGGTTTAGGGGTTTAGCAAGTAACACCAAGTAAATCGGAACTGCAACCCCGAGACATCTCAGCTCCACTGGCTGAATCGGGCACATTCAGTGCTTCGCGCTAGTCAGAACGATGCCAAAGTCTCTAAAGGAATCCCAACAAATTTGTTTCGAACGGCACTACATGAGGACTATGTGGACAACAGCTCGAGAAACTTCGCAAGAAAGGGAATTTTCACCTCATCTCTAATTTGTTGCAACCCCCAGCTTGGTTCAGCGATAAAGTAGAAACAAAGTGCAGCCGCCGTGTTAGCATTGGATTAATACATACCCTAAGCCTACAAACCCTACACCCCAAACCTCGAAACCGCCGTCGCCTCCTTTTTGGACCGCGTCTTGGACGACCTGCTCCAGGCGCAAGGTTGTCCTCCAGCACTGCGAGTCAGCTGGATTGACCACAGGAGCCTCATTGATTAGAGTGGGGCCTGGGGCCATATCCTATTTCACTACGAACAGGTATATAAAACCCTACACCTAAGAGGATATGTTCGCTAAGACTTTTGATCCCTCTAGTGAAGGTCAAAAAGCTCGGGCTGTCAATGTCCTCCCCAGGGAGTCACATTCATCAGGATGCCCCATTTTGCTCGGGGGTTAGAATCCGTACTATTTTGGGGGACCTAGAAAAGGACCCGTAATTTGGAGAACTACCCATATGATAGAAGATACTGAGTACTCTAACCTAAAGGTCATGGTATCGTGTGAAGAAAAAGCTAATGCTCTCAGGGGTAGATTTCTAAAGCCCCACTTATCTGAAACCCAAACTCTACAGCACAACACAAGCAACGAATCTGTTTTGGACCCCGGTTCTCCAGTATACTGCAACATGCTTGCTTGCTCGTCCAAGTTCTGCGGACAACTAAAGCTTAACCGTGGGTGTACACGCATTGCACTACACTGAAAACGCTAAAGTTAAAGGTTACTTGCTCTACTAAGCATAGAACCCGGTAATTACGGAACCTTCATAGCATCCTCAGAGAATCCTTTCAGTTAACAAACCCTACACCCTAAACCGAAGCACAGGTGATGCGGTCCTCGTTGGCCTCGCTGTTGCCTCAGAAGGGCATGAGGCTTCGAACTGAGCTTCCGCTCAGCCACGGCATAGATCTAAAACATTCTCAGGTGGGTAGTTCCCGTTATAGGAGCCTTATGGAAAGTCTACATACCTTAATTATAGAAGCCTTATAGAAGCCCTATATACCCTAAACTCCCCACCTGTAGTTTCCTTCACCTAGAAGCCATGAAACCCTAAATCTTTTCACCCTGCGGTCCAGGGTTTCAGCCTCAAAGGTCGAATCAGCAAGATCGAACAGCGGTCTCCCCAACCGTGCCTTAACAGGGGAGCAGACTATCTCCGATCTCTGTGCTCCAATGTTACGGCCTTTATCCTGAACCCTGAATGCTCGCTGATTGCCCTGAAGTAGAAGCCAGACAACTAAAACATCGCTATCCTCATTCTGTCGCAGTATACGGAAGCCTAGAACTGATTCCCCTTAGTCCAGCTGTCAGATTTCCTTGTTCACCAAAATCCTACCAAAGATCCTTAATAATCTAACCCCCGAAATCCCCATCCCCTACAACACTACGAGAATCCTGGACCCTCTGAACTCGCTTCCCTAAACTACTAACAAGATCCTAAACCCTAAACCCTAAACTACCAAAGCCCTAAACCCTAAACTACCAAAACGCTAAACCCTAAACTACCAAAATCCTAAACCCTTGAAGTCCCAAGACCCAAGACCTGGCTGGAATGTAAACCTTCTCGGCCGGTGGCCGGCTGCGGCACCAGCGCCTGCGACGGAAACTGCACCTCATCCAGCCGCACTCGGGGTTTAGGGTTTAGGGTTATAGGGTTTAGGGCTTAGGGTTTGGGGCTTAGGGCTTAGGGTTTAAGGTTTAGGGTAGGGTTATAGGGTTTAGGGGGCGGCGGGCTCTGTCTGTGCTTTCTTGGTTCTACCGACCTTTCCCACTACAGCAACTTTGCACTATATCTCATAACAACTCCGAGAGGCCAAACCTAAACCCTCCGTCCTGAATCTGGCTTCTTAGACCCCAACCCACACCAAGTCGGTCAGTATGTATGTATGTATGTATGTATGTATGCATGCATGCATGCATGTATGTATGTATGTGATGATGTATGTATGTCTGTCAGTTATGTATGTATGTATGTATGTATGTATGTATGTATGTATGCATGCATGTATGTATGCATGGATGTATGTATGTATGTATCTAGGTAGGTAGGTAGGTAGGTAGGTAGGTAGGTAGGTAGGTAGGTAGGTAGGTAGGTAGGCAAGTGTGTATATGTATATATACACATCAGTGACACACATGTTAATTTGATGCTGAACATCTGTGTTGCTAGCATTTGCAAACAATTGTATCGTCGCTGGTTGCATAGAACATACGCGAACAGAAGGCACATGCAAATGCTGCACAGTCACTACCCTGCCTGAAACCAACATGAAGGCCACACAGCGCCGTTGCAGGCCGTGAGTCTATAGTGTGCACCTTCTCAGGGCCCTCGTAAAGAAGAGAGATAGAGAGAGAGAGAGATAGATAGATATATCGATAGATAGGTAGATAGATAAACAGATAGACAAATAGATAGATAGTCAGACAGATAAACAAGTAGTCAGATAGATAGATAGATAGATAGATAGATAGATACATATATAGATAGATATATAGATAGATAGACAGATATATAGATAGATAGGTAGATAGATAGATAGATAGACAGATAGATAGATAGATAGACAGCTAGGTAGATAGATAAATAGAAAGATAATTAGATAGGTAGATAGATCGATGGATGGATACTGTAGATATATTGTATAATTATATAGATAGACACATAGACAGACAGATAAAAAGATAGCCAGATAGAAAGATACATAGATAGGTAGAAAGACAAATTGACAGATAGATAAATAGATAGATAGATAGATAGATAGATACATACATACATACCTGGACTGATCAGTAAGTAAGTAGATAGATAGACAAATAGAAAGATATTTAAATAGGTAGATAGGTGGATGGATGGATAGATAAATTAGATAGACGGTAGATAGGTTGATAGATAGATAAGTATAGACAGATAGATTCGATAGTTAGATAGATAGATCGATAGACAGGTAGATCGGTAGTTAGGTAGGTAGGCAGGCAGGCAGGCAGGCAGGTAGGCAGACGGATAAGTAGATAGATAGATAGATAGATAGATAGATTGCATGACTGTCTGTGAACATGCTTACGGATTGGTTTATCGATATTTCGGTACTTCTTGCCTTACTTATTGTCGAACTTGGTTGTTTGCCTAAGTTGTTTATATACGTGCGTGCTTAAATCCTAAACCTCTCGTCCCCAAGCCGGGAAGGACGTGTGGCGGCCGACCTCAACGAACTCCTCGCCAAAGGCTTCCCGCACCCATGGAAGCAAATCCTACGCAAGTGGTGGTGTATGGGTCCGCTTTGGCGTTGAGGTTGAGGTTTTCGGATTCATAATTGAAGGTTAAGGCTTCCAGCTGGAAGCCTTCGGGGTGTAGCGCAATCGTAGACTCTTGAAGCCAGCGACCCCATGAAAATCAAGCGTCGCTCCTCCAGGCTCGGTGCCGCATCCGACTCCTTCGGGAGAGCAAGCATTTCGCATGGTTTTGATGGTTAGATTTATATGAATGTTGTTTTTGGTGATAGGGCTGATGGGATTTATGAGAACTAGTTTACGGTTTGCTGGGTCTTTTGATACGGGTCTTTGAGGAGGGTTTGAGTCTATGCGCCCGACCCAAAATGAACAAACACTACTGTCAATGCCCCCGCAGGTTTGTCCTGTAGCAAAAGTCAAAAGATTCCTGAAGTTCCACACTTTTCTGTAGGACCCTCAGCTCTCCGTCTTGGAAATGGGGCTTTCTGGGGGTTTATCGGTTCAGAAATAAAGTTAAACTCGATAAACCCACCAAAATACCGAATCCGAACAAACCGTTCTTCCTGTACTAAAACCTGTCAGAGTGGCTTGTGTTTGTTGTCGTTGGTGTTGTTGCTGTCGTTGTGGGGGGGCGCTCCGGGGACGACAGCAAACACAGACGCGCCCCCGCAACGGCAGCAACAATAAAAAGCGCCCGCGCCGGGGACGACAGCAACAAGAAAACACGTCCCCGCAACGACAGCAAAAAAAAAGCGCGCCCCCAAACCATTCTGGGCCGTGCTTTTGATGCTGTGGTTGCGGGGACGTGCTTTGTTGCTGTCGTCACCGGGGCGTTTTTGTTGTCGTTGCCGGGGCGCGCTGTTTTTGTTGCTGTCGTGCTGGAGGCCGGGTTTCACTCACTCACTTGCTGCATGGGTTTGCGCACAGACTTAAAGGAAACTACAGGTGGGGCGTTTAGGGTATATAGGGCTTCTATAAGGCTTCTATAAGGTATATATAAACCTTCTATCAGGCTCCTATAACGGTAACTACTAGGACAGACAGCAAAAGAAACCCAAATACAGCAATAAAAGCACGGGGTTCCTTCTAAACCCGAAACCTTAACCCTGAACTCTACACTCTACCTAAACCCTAAACCCTAAACTCTAAACACTTTACACCATAAGCCGAAAATGCCAACAAACACACGGTTCATAATACCCAAAGAACCAATTCCCCCATAGGTCTTTTAAAGGAACACAGAAAGCCACTACTTACTAAGACTTCTGATCCTTTCAACCAGTTAGGGTTCCGGGTTTAGGGTTTGGGTTTAGGGTATACAAACGATCTAACCTCAAAATGAACCTTTCAGCCCCATACAGTTCCCCTTATAAACCCCAAGCACTCAACTGCGAAACCCCAAAAAAAGGCAGAAGAGGAAGTCAGGCCTTTATCGCCGTACAGCTGCAATGCCGTCTAAATTAAGTCAAGGGCAGCCTGGAGACGATTTGTTAGCGCTGCCTGAACTGAGCAGGGAGAGCTGTCTGGCCCGTATTGCTTTTGAACCCTAAACCCCCTAAACCCCTAAACCCCAAACATCTAAACCCCTAACCCCACAAACCCCCTAAAACACCCAACAAAATCACTTCCCCCCTCCACCCCCAAAACCAAAATATAACTAGTAAATGAAAATGCTGAATCATAAATTATTCGAATCAATTATTATTCAAATCAACTATTTATCTAAAACTAAAACCTCCCCCCCCAGTGGTTTCCTCCTGCTTAGACGGAAGCGTGCTTGGCGGCCGTAAGCGACTTGAGGCTCGAGCGACCTGCACTTCTTTATGAAAAGCGGAGGGGGAGGGGGAGGGGGGAGGGGNNGGGTGTAGGGTTTAGGGTTTGGGTCGGTGGGGGGGGGAGGGAGCAGTAACGAGTTTCTGAAGAAAATGGGAGGGTGGTTTAGTGGTAGTTGTGTTGTTTTGTGGTACACATGTCAAGCCTTCATTTTTGGTTAGCTTAGGTGTTCCTAGTGCACCTCTGCTGGGCTTTGAGGGTTTTTGGGGGCTTCGGAGGCAACATCTGTAAGGTTTCAGAGTCGTTGGGTTTAGGATTGAGGATTCGGGGTGCAGGATCTTAAGGGCTTCGGATTGGGACTTAGGCCGATCGTAGGGGCGTTTGGGGTTTTGCGGCTTGATTTTGAGTTTGGGGCCGGGGTTGTAGAGCGTAAGGTTTCAGGGCCAAGTGGTTTCGGGAATAAGCCCTGTGAGGGCTTTCCGGGTGAAGGGTTTAAGGCGGGTAGGGGTTTGGGTCGAACTTGAAGGTTCCGGCTTCCTGAAATGAAAAAATCAGGTACTCCCCAAAAACGGAGGGCACTTGAAAATCCAGATACGAGTAGGCTTTACAACTCTTCAGGTTTCAGGGTCTGTAAGCTTTGGGGTGCGAGTTGTGGATTGAGGCACCCAAGTATCACGAACTTCTAAACTTCCAAAACTATTCCAAAACTTGGACAGAAAGCCCAAACTCCTGTCCAACGCAACCAGTATGGAACATGCGCCCAAAGCAAACAGTTCTGGTGGGAGGACTTTGATCCAATGCCACCACGCCACGCAACAAACATGCCTCCTTGTAGACCCTGAAGATATCCACAATCACAGCACGCTACAAACACACATGTGTACGTTTTATGTATGTATGTATGTATGTATGCATGCATGTATGTATGTATGTAGGTATGTATGTATGTATGTATTTACATACATATATACAGAGAAGAGCGAGAGACAGCGAGACAGCGAGAGAGAGAGAGAGATTGTGTGTGTGAGAGAGTGATTGCTCCCGAGTAGCTGGTCTACAACACCTAACACAATCTATGCAACATGTGGCAAACGCAAAAAGAAAAACACAAAACACAACAGCACAGCACAACACACCATCATTTAAAAAACGATCAGAGAAACAGGCACGCAAGGTCGACAGCCACAAACATCGAACCAGCAAACAAAACACACAAACAATCAGGCAAACAAACAAACAAACAAACACACCCTTAACCCTGAACCCTAAGCCCCAAGCCCAAGGAATTGCAAGAACCTCCTTCCAACCGAGCAAAGGTCGTTTGGGTGACGGTTTTAGGCCTAGCCTCCGGCCAGGTCTCGAGGGTGCGACCCCAGCACTCGGGGTCCTATAGGACTTTTGAGTTTAGTATTTTCGGTTTAGGGCTTAAGGTAGGGTTTATAGGGTTTAGGGTTTAGGGTTTAAGGGGTTTAGGGTGTAGGACTTTTGAGTTTCGTATTTTCGGTTTAGGGCTCAAGGGGTAGGGTTTAGGGTTTAAGGGGTAGGGTTTAGGGCTTAAGGGGCTTAGGGTTTAGGGTTTAGGATTGGAGTTTACAACCCAGGGCCCAGGCTCTCCTCAATAGAAGTAGGGTTTAGGGGTTTAGGGCTTAATGCTTCGGGTTGAAGGTTTAATGCTTGGGGTTTAGGGTTTAAGGTAGTTTAAGGCTTTAGGGGGTGCAGGGGGCACAGGGATGAGTTTTAGATGTTGAGGGTTTGGGCTCTAGGGGTTTTAGGGCTCAGTGGCTAAGGGCAACCCTGCCTAAACCCTAAACCCTAAACCCCTAAACCCCTAAACCCCTAAACCACTAAACCCTAAACCCTAAACCCCTAAACCCCTTAACCCCTAAACCCGTAAACCCCAAATGAAAAGCTCGGGTTTCATCGTCCTCCTCTGCAGCAGCCAAGAGCCGAGGACGCTCCTGCTCAAGGCAAGAAAAGCTCTTCTGACTGGTTCTTAGTAGGGAATGGAGGAACGGTTAAGGGTTTAGGGTTTTAGGGTTTAGGGTTTAGGGTTTAGGGGTTTTAGGATTTAGAGGCTTTGAGTAGGGAATGGAGGAATGGTTAAGGGTTTAGGGTTTAGGGGAGGAATGGGTTTTTGGGACTACTATAAGGGACCTTAGGCTTAAGGGACGATCATAGGGTACCATTCCCCCAGTCCCTACTAAGAACCAGAGAGAAAAAGCTCTTAGGCGCTGATTCTAGGAGTTGAGGTTTATGTGGTTTAGTAGCTAAGGTTGGGTTTAGGGTTTAGTTTGGGGTTTGGGGTTTAGGGTTTAGGGTTTTAGGGCTTAGGGATTCCTGATTCGTTTAGTTAGCAGTTTTCTGTTGTTGAGTGAAGACCTTGGTACCGTAAGAGCTTGCGGCTGGTTTAGGGCTCCGGCTGTACTGAGCCACCCACATTTGGGAACCCGCCAACCCTACTCAGCTGGGTTCTCTCAACCCCACACCCTATAAAACCCTAAACTCCGCAAAGCTCTACAACTTAATCCGCATAGCCCTAAAACTTGATCCCCAAAGCCCCAAACTTCAACCTTACACTTAAACTCTAATATTAAACCCCTAAACTCTAAATCCTATACATATATATTTTTTTTTATGTATATATATATATTTGTACATATATATATATATTCACAGCTTCAACCCAAATCCTGGAACTCCACAGGCCAGCCTGGTAGGGTGACACATGCCCCGCACGGCGCGTGAGGCGCCGCTGTAGCCCTTCCCAGCTCAAGTCCCTCGCAGTGCAAATGGAATCGTCCAGAAAAGAGTCGGCTTCAGGCTTTCTTTTTGGATGGGCGGGGTGGTTGGCTTTTAGGATATCGGGGGTTTCAGTGGTGCACATCGAACTTTAGGAATGCTTCGATATGCTTTAAGGCAACTTGGCTTGTTGGCTCGAGGGTGGGGGATTCTGGGGACCAGGAGCTTAGGTGCTTATCGGGCTTTACGAATGAAGTTTAAACTGAGAGTGTAACTGAGAGTGTCCCAACAGAAAAGGACTGTGACGCAGGTGCCAGAAGCCCTAAGGGTCCTACGGTAAGTATCTAGATTATATCGTAAAGTGTATGTAAGGTATCTACAGTAGGTATTACTAGTAGGATTTGGGAAAGTATCCCCCATGACGGTACCGTAGGCCCCTTTGGGAAGGTAGGAGACATCTGCTAAGGACGCCGAAGACCAAGTGCATACTATTATCGGATCCTTAAGGGAGGGTGGTTCAAGCGGCGAGGGTCCTAGGGATCCTTAGGAAGCTTTAGGGAACCTATGGGAGCCCTAGGGAGAATTGGGGACTATTGGGTTATATACCCGTCTTAGAACCCCTCTCCCTTAAGGATCCCATAATACTATATGCGCACAAGGGCCTTTACGGAAACGCGAGTTTCCAGATGCGCCAAACCCGTAACTGAAACCCTGCCTATCACAAACCTCAACGTTCAATTCCAAATCCCCAACAAGATAAGACGACCCTGACTGCTACCCTAATTCCCAAAACCTACAGCCCTATAAACCTATACGCCTAAACCCCTAAACCCCTAAATCCCTAAACCCCTAAACCCTAAACAGCAAGCCCCTAAGCCCCTAAACCCCTAAAACCCTAAAGCCATAAACCCCAAACTCCCGAAAACCCTAAAGAAACGTTTAGCCACGCCTGGCCTCGCGCTGGGACGTGCCCGAGGGGTCCGTGCACTAAGCGGCTCATCCTTGATCATCTGCCTGAACCTACTACTGTTGACCTTAAGGACCCTTACCCATGGGAATTGTGGTCTACTCCTTACTATGGGGAATGCAGGATATCTACAATCAACCTTAGAGGCCTTCCTTCTTTCTCCTTGAAGCTCTTGATCTGTAGAGTTTGTTGTCCAAAGTTTGAATAACTGCTTAGGGTCCATATACGGGTCCTCAAAATAAGAACCCCTAACCCTAAAACCTTCAAAGTAGGTTCAGGCAGCCATGGCAAGTGCCCAGACTTTGGGGCAGCGATCGGTGATGTTGCTGAAATATGTCCACCTCCTTGGGTTGCGTTTAGGGCGTTTAGGGTTTAGGACCCTCTACCCTAGACACAATAGCCCCAAGGCTCCATGTACCCGAAGAGTATATGCTTTGGCCCCAAAGTACCATAAAGGGACTACTTTAAGGCTAAAGTCTATACTATTTGGGTACATGGGCCCCTAGAGACTACTATATGGTTTAATGAACAACCGAGGCTTTTAAAATCTGGGGCTCATCCTCTGAAGTGCAGCTTCGCGTTGACTGCCTTGTACCCCCAAAGAGGTTCTATGATGTTTTGTAGGGCTTCAGAGTGTTGGGTAGAAGTTCATACGACTTTCGGGCTGGGTAGTTTGGGGTTCCGGTCTTCGGGCCAACCCGTCTATAGCATGTGCAGGGGGCACCTTCATCGTGGCGCAGCTGACCAGAAAGGGGCGAAAGAAGAGAGTGCGAATGCACAGAGGCAATGTGTACACACACACATGCTCATATCTTCGAAGAGGTAGTGTGTGTGTACTACCTACATACATACATACATACACGCATACACGCATACATACATACATACATACATACATGCAAGCATACATACACGCATACACGCATACATACATACATACATACATACATACATACATACATACATGCAAGCATACATACATGCATACATACATGCATGCAGACAAGCATGCAAATTACCTGCAAACTGGCATACTGCACACCGGTGTGTATGCAATATGCGTGTATGCATATGAGTTTACACATAACACCACACACACACCTATATAGAGAATATATATATACACACATATATAGACATCATTATACAACATAAAGATATAGACGAAACCATGGCTGGCATGCTTAGTTTAGTGTTGTTGTTGCTGCTGTTGTTGCTGTTGTTGCTGTTGTTGGTGTTGTTGTTGTTGTTGCAGCAGCTGCTGCTGCCGCTGTTGTTGTTGTTGTTGTTGGCTC
>CAJNJA010016397.1:0-11365 GCA_905231915.1 Symbiodinium necroappetens | reverse complement strand
ACAACACAAAAAAGCTATTTTCAGTTTTATATATTTATGTATTTATGTATGTATGTATGTATGTATGTATGTATGTAATGTATGTATGTATGTATGTATGTATGCATGTATGTATGTATGTATGTATGTGAGTACCTGGACAACCTTAGCCTATCCGAATTATAGGTGGTTTGGGAAAAAATGGTTATAGTCCTTAAGACCCAAAAAAGCGTAATATAGCGCTAATTGGCTTTATTACGTTTTTTGGCTTTGGGGGGGTGTTCTTTATATAGTTCTTATCCGGACGAGAGCAGTATAAGATCGCTCATCTATGAGGATTTAGGGGGTTTATTTGGGTACATATATGTGATCTATTTACTGCATATACTTACTCTAGGGTGGGGTGGGGTGACTGCACGACCGCACGTGCAGCTGTTGAGCATCTGAATGTGTGGGCCCTTTTGGGCCTTGCTTCGACCAAAGGTGCGCCCCCCCCTTGCTGGCATCAGGAGCATGTGCATCAAGTACTGCTGCATGCTTTCAGCAGAATTCTGCCGCTGATCGCTGATCGATTCGAGTGCTCAAGTTCTTTAGTGTCATTCTTGTTTCGACGATGGCAGCCAACATGTTGGTCTCGTGCTCTCTCGAGAGCCTGACCCTAGCTTATCAAGCAGGACATTATTGTGGATGAAGTCACATAGGCAACCCAAGAATGCTCCCAAATTCATCTCCGGAGGACTTATCCAGATGCCGGATTCTTTCTGGAATGCTTCTGCGGAGGCTCTTTATTCTGGAGAGGCACCCTGTCTGAACGATATATCAGAGCAGCATGTGCATTCGATATCAATATATGTTGCATCTATTTTTCAGGCACCGCACCCCGACAAGATGCTCCATGATATTATCATGAATATCAAGCACAACGGCATCTGCAAACATTTCATGGACATATTGTCCAGTGGAGGCGAGACATGAGTTATAGGGGTCTTGCATGATCGCACTTCGCTTTTTCGGCTGCTGCAGGCAAGCTGGTGTTCGACAGCCGGCCACCTGCCGTATGATGCATTGATCCATGATGAGCTATGACATGGGGTTTTATGGAGGATCTGTGGCGGCAGGGACTCCGGATGTGCCGTTGGACAACATACAGTACAGTTGCTCTTTCAATGGAAGACTGTATGGCACCATGCGGGGCTCGAGGGGAAAATCTAGCCAGTGCGCACGGTCTGCTCATTAACAGTTAGCTTGCCTATGGCTTGTGTATGAACTGTCGCAGGTCTTGGTTTTCAACACCATGGTGATTCAGTGAAGGCCTGTTTGGGCTTGGGTATCCTTCACCATAGGGCTAGCTTGCATATTGATGCATGATGATAACTCCCTTTTGATGTCTTGCCTCGGAGGATTTTCTCGAATGGCAGGCTGGAGGCGCGGTCCTTGAGAATGGTGGGTGTGCTTATAAGTATGTAGATCCGGAGGCTGTGGATCTTCTACTTCTTCAGCATCTTCATTTGTTTCCGTGATCGAGCTGGGCTTGGGGCCTGGATTGCCGACAGATTTCGAAATGTCTTTTGCAATTGGCTTCGCTTAGGCCTTCGACACGTCGATTTTGGACAAGAGGCCACTTCAGTGCTTCCGGTTTGTTCAATTCTATGGTGGTTTCTGCCCATATCCTACAGGCCTCTGTGGTGCAACAGGGCAAGGCCTCATCTGCCCTAGGCTCAGGCTTGCACACCTTTTTGAGTTGAAGATGTGCCGAGCTATCGCTTGTATTGCTTGCACGCCTCTACTTTCCGAACCTATTCTGATCCGAAGGGGGCTCAGGTATACACGAATTTTAAGGCGTGCAGGGACTGAGGAACCCAGCCATGGCCGATCCTGAACCTGAAGTCACAGGACCTACATTGCGTGTGAGGCGCCAGGCGGCTCAGCAATGGCCTGCACAGGGTGCCTTAGCTACGGCGTGGGAACAATCCATCGAAATCAGACAGCTGTTTCGAGACAACAAAGCGCATCTTACTAAGTGGCCGAGTGCAGAACTGGTTGGTGCAACAAGTCTCAGAGCACTTGCTCTGAATGTTCCGGTGGTGCAGATCGCTCTTGCTGTGTGGTGTGGGAACTCTGAGACTCCCAAGACGATGGCAATCGATTGGTTAAAGCAGGAGGCTAGCTTTTGCAATCCACTCTCTAGCTCAAGAAGTGCTTACTATGATGCCACCCTACAAAACCTCAAAGCCCTTAACATCCTTAACCCCTATATGCCCCGGGCCTGAACCCTCTCAAGCTCCTAAAAAGATAATTCCCCTGCTTCAGGTTTTGGCCCTCCACAACTTGCTCCAACCCGGTGTTACGAGCCGCTCAGTGGCGGTCTACGTGGACGCCTGGGGTGTCAAGCGACTGTCTAGCTTGGCAATGAGGCGATGGAAGGCTCCGATTGCAGCTTGCAGAGATCCCCGGCACCAGTCTGTCCAGCTTGTTACATCGCATATTATTGTGTCGATTTTTCAAGATTCGAGCTCAGGACCGAAGCCTGCATGCTCTCTTCGATGTCATGACAGAGGCTTGGGGTGAAGCTGCTGAGGACGGCTACGATGGAGCTGATGATGATGGTGGTGCCGAGGGTGCCAGTGCCGAGGACTCGGCAATGATGAATGGTGATGATGCTACAGCTGAGGATGGGCATGATGATGTCCTGACGGCCGGGGCCGAAGCTGGGGGGATTGGTGATATTTTCGAGGTCTGCGAGGACACCGGCAGGTCTGGAGATGCAGCCGAGCATCATGATACGCCACCAACATCTGCAGCAGCAGCAGAAGAATATCTGAACCAACGAATCCTGGAGCTTCAGAAGCTCGGGCTTCACACGTTTATAGGAGATGTGTGTGTGTGTGTGCATAAATCATGTTAAACTTGTGCACTCTGATGAACTCTCTTGGTCTGGGAAGTTTTCTGGTGTGAACTGAGGAGGGACTTGGATGAGCGCCGAGGTCGACGCTTGGGTGGCTGCTTCATTGCATATAATGCATGCGATTCGAGTCAGTGTGTAGAGTATACTTTAGTATGATATATTGATGATGTGGCTTGCCATCCGAGATTTCAACAATGTCGACACCGTGCCCCACAATATCATGGCAGCGCCTGACATCATGGATATCTCCCTCTTCCAAATTCAGGTTATCAGTGATGATGAGAGTGAATTGGAAGAAGCTGATGATAATGGCACCCGGCCCTACAGCCCCAGTGATTTGCCAAAGGTCAGTGATCTAGATGAGTCTGCCGAGAATGACAAGACGGACCCGGCTGAGAACATCATTAGCGCACCTGAAGCTCCAACTCGAAGCCCCGAAGCCATCACTGATGCTGCTGAAGTGCCAGAAGCTGAAAAGGAGCCCAGCACATCGGCCAGAGATGCAGCTGGTATGGCCCCCAACGAGGCCGAAGGTGATGAGGATGACGATGCCTTTGATGTTGCCAACTTCCAGGCTCATGCTACCATACCTTAATATAATAACTTAGTCTAAACCTTAAGCCCTGAACCCTAAACCCCAAAATATCCCAGATAGGTTGGTTTACTCAGATCCCTTGTGTTTTTTTGTTGGCCAGGGCAACCCCTGCCGGTTGGAGCAAGCTGAGAGAGTGCTAGCCGAAGAGGAAATGGGTGGAAAGAAAAAGCCGGGACGCCCCAAGACTCGGGGCCGTGGCCGTGGCCGCGGCCGTGGCCGCGGTCGCGGTCGTGGCAGGGGTCAGGAAGGTCCTGAGACCCCAAGTCCGAAAGCTAAGTCTTCAAAGACTCTGGCGGCTGATGGTGAAGATGAAGGAGATGAGCTGGAGACCCCCCCGAAATCAGAAGCCCCAACAAAGAAGACCAAAGCCGACAAGACGGAGACTGGGAAGAAAGCCTCCCCCGCAAAGGGCCCAAAAGCTTCCCCCAAGAAGGCCCCCAAGGCCAAGGCAAGCCCCAAAAAGGCTCCGGCCGCGAAAGCATCGGCCAAAACGAAGGCCAAGGCAAAAGCAAAGGCGAAGTCGGGTGCACCGAAGGAGCATGAGCCAGTGGAGGAGCAGGAGGAGAACCAGGAGCCAGATGGAGAGGGTCGCAAAAGAAAGCGGCATTCGGAGGACGAGAAAAGCTTTGCTAGGAGAGCCCGCCCGACATCCGAAGACTCGCTCAACCAGTGGCTTGCCATCCGCGATGCCTATCGTGCTCACCTCGAAGTGCGCTTTGGGGCCTCCCACCAGGAACTTGTATATCTATCGGCATTTGTAAAACCTATAACCTCGTTTAGGGTTTAGGGGTTTGGGGTTTAGGGTTTGGGGTTTAGGGTTTAGGGCTTTAGGGTTGGGGTTTATATTAAATAATTGGGGTTATACCTGATTATATACACCCCATATAAACCCTAACCCTAAGCCCCAAACCCTAAACCCTAAACCCTAATACCCTACAGTAAGCGATCCATCCCTCTACTCTTCGGCAGGATCAGTTTTGGATGAGTGTCAAGTCCAAGTTGCCGAAGAAGAGCAGCATGGAGACGTACCGCAAGATCACGCTGAAGGCTGCACGTGAGTATACCTGCTGATGATGACTCCAAAGGAGACACTGGGTAATGAACAGATCGATCTATAGATGCTGTTCTGTTTTTGGGGCAAGAAAGATGCCGTTATAGTTGCACATTTAAACATCTTGCGCACAGGCATAGATCCTCGAACTTCTTATGTTCGGTTCGGGGTGCTGTTGTGCGAAATTGAATGCAATCTCATGTTCCAGCATGACTGTGCTGGCCTGCTGGGGATATCTGATCGGAGTGAAGTGCAGGCTCGAAAAGATTGTCTTCGTCATGCCTCATGCCTTGCACATGAAAGATCGTAGTTGCATTCTATAAAGATGCTGCCCCAGAATTCCCTTGTGCTCCGAGGTTGGAGGATGAAAAGGGGCCAGGCCTTTCTGGCCCGTCGTGGTTCCTTGCCAGGAACCTTGGATGATGGTGCGCCCAGCTTCAGTGCATGTCGTGCAGTCCAGCTTCAGTGCATGTCGTACAGTCAGCACAGTGCATGCTGCAAGAGGCTTCGGCTATTGACTCGAATCTGGATTCAGATGCGAAGTTCTTTTCAATCAATACCGGATCCTGGGCTTAGGGTTTAGGGTTTACAAGGGTTTAGGGTCACGATACACTCTTGCTGTAACCTTCAATAGCCTCGGTCTCCTGCCATGGTATCCCTGTGGACATAGCTGGCTGCATTCGGTGATAAGCGCAACTCTTCAGAACGAAAGCTGTTAATCTTGCATGCATATGCCGTTGTTCTGTGCTTCGTTGCAAATCTCATTGCCAAGGCCCGGAGTGGAGACACCGTCCTGGCTCCACGTGTTGACCTGCCAGCAACCCCACTGGTGAATTGCATTATCGAAGCTAGGTTCGGTCAGGTTTACAGGTTGTGCAAAGGAAAACTGGATGCACTGAAGGACCGCTGCAGCATATGCCCGAGCTAAGGGTGCAAGCCTTTTGCTATTTCGCACCCGACCTCGCCTCTGCAATGGTGTCGCCACAGCAATTGGACTCCTGCATACGAAAGCTAGCTTTTCTCGGTGTGCCCAAGGTTACTGAGTTGCAGCTAAGTATGTGCCAACATGTGTCATTTTGCATGACTGGTGTGTGAACATATACCCATGATTTGCCGAGGGCTTCATTACGATTATTCTGTTGGCCTACTGGATGCACCCAAAGCCTCCCTTCAGCACGGTTCCCTTCGACTCAATTGAGCTCTTCGCTGGCCGAGCGAGGATAACACGCATTGCGCAAGCATGTGGTTACAAGGCCATTGCAGCTGATCAGGGGTATGATCCTCACCCGGACAACGGCTCAGCTCTGCATCTGAACGGCAATGCAGGGTTTGTGCAACTTGATCAGCATTCAATGTTGCATGGTGCCTGATACAATTCTCTATCTAGAGTGGTGATGCGAACGGGTTGGGAAACCAAGGCTGGCAGTTCTGATGGCTTTGGCCGGATCACCCGAGGGGGCCATAGCTGTCGTGGGCATTGAATGTTCAACCTTTGTTTCGATGAACAAGGGCACATCGAAACGCGATGAGCTGAATCCTTTAGGTGACACAAATTTGCCGAGCGTTGAGCAAGCTAATATGGCAACAACGAGGCCAGATGTAGTTGTACATGATACTGGGCTTTTATAAGTCTTTAAATGATCGTTGCATACTGTATATAACCCTATAAACCGTATCATGAGGGCGGAATTATTTTAATTTAAGGGCTATAAATAATTTAAGGGCTATAAACCCTAAACCCTAAACCCTAAAATACTGTGCAGGGCGATACTTATCTTGGCTCTTCTGGTTTGCCTTGGGCACAACTTCTTCGTTGAGAACCCTGGGACCTCCGTGATTGGTTACTTCCCACGATTTCAATGGTTGCTGAAGGCCCTCCGGAACGGCAATGTGCCAGCCCCTAGTCTAATGGATATTATTGCATCAATTAGCACTAAAGAACGCTGTAAACCTTCTATTGGCCACCCCTGCCCTGCCCAACCCCGAGGTATATGTCCAACGATTCTGGATGAAACATTGGGGACATCCAAATCCGAAAAGATCGATTATGTGGTCGACCTCGCCACTTGTTCGATTTTTAGATATGGGGAAGCTGGTCGGGGAGATGAGGCGAGCCACCTACAAGACATCCCAAAGAGGTGTGGATCGACGTGGTCGCAAGACATTTCATGGCACAAAGAAATTGAAGTCAACCGGGCTGCTTGGTTGATGCCTATGTTGAACTGATCATCATCTGCATATTATTAATCCCACTGATATGCTGCCTCAATTCGATCTTAGGATCTACCCGGCAGCCTTCGCACGAAGGATGGTGGAGCTGATCGAACCATGTCGTCAAATGGGACTCCCTGATGTTGAGGCAAGATCCTTGATTTGGATAGGGGGGTCCATTCGTCCGATGTTTGCACGAATATAGGAAACCCTAGTATATTTGAAGCTAGGGACCCCAACCCCGTTATAACAACAAATTCGTGTCGATACCTTGCTCCTGTAAACTACCCAGCTCCCCTTATAAGCACGCTTTAGGTTTCCTATGGAATGCCAAATATACACTTGTATCTCCCGAAACTCAAACCCTCTAGAGTGCTCTGGAGCCCCCAGAACATCAAGCCCACAGAGAGCCCCACCTCCCAAGCCCTGGAGCAAAACTAGAGTTCCCGAAATCCCTAATCAGAGCTTGCAAAGTCCAGATTGCTAGGTCCGAAATTCATGAGATTAAACCCATATATTAACCAATATAAACCTCAGCATCCTAGCTAATTGACGGACAAGTTTTGAGATAAAGTTCGGATCACGAATTAGAACCCATACACAGTGGAACTCTGCAAACTATCGGTGCACCCTGAATTGCAAGCCTATATATCTTCAATAGGCTGGATCTATCCCTTGTCGATCAGCTGTCCTTTGAGTACATCACAAAACCAGCTTCGATCTCCAGCTTAACACCCCCACATAGAAATCCCCGAATTGAACCCTTTACTAAGCTAAACCCTATGGCCTCGCACAGGTGGATCTGGATGACCCAAACAATGACGTGCCGCTTCCAGCCTTCTTTGAGAGCCTGAGCTGGGACAACCGTTGGGAAGAGGCAGAGCTGGAGGAGGTAGTGTTGTATCTTCGTACAGCACGGGCAGTGACTGTTCCACCTGAGTTTAAAAAACTCATTCCCAAATATGTGTTTATCTGAGTCTGCGGGCCCGGGCTAGAAGCGCCTAAGGAGTTCGAAGATTTATTCCGAAGCTTTACACAGGCTCAAATTTTGATGGGCCCCAGGGTTTTGAATGTAATTCAAGCCATATATGATCGAATTGCACGCATGCTGTACTACTGTACATGCTCCTGGGGCTCGGCCTGTGTGCTTCCTGCTTCCTTACAATTCATGGAGGACACGGACCCAAATCCATGATAAAGGGCCGGTAGAATCTCGCAGACCGAAATTAGCTCAAAAAAGGGGGGACCAAACAATGGCGGAAATCGGCGTCCAAATTGCGTTAATTGGCGTCAAATTGCGTTATTTGGCGTCCGGCCCCCGCAGGCACTTTTCTCAAGATGGCTTCGTCTGACAGTTTGGGAACCGTCGGGCAATCAACCGAAACCTTAGGTCGTGGCGCGGCGATCCTCAATGGGATTGCAGAGCACGGGGTCATCAAGCAAGAGACCCCGGAGGATGAGAAAGCCATTCTTCAGCAGATTGAGGCCATGGGGTTTGACGTTATGGCAAAGCATTCCTGACACCTCATGTGAGAACAATTCCAGACTATCCTACTTCCTACATAGTCACTGGCAGGAACTGCAGCGAAAGATGAAGGAGCTGAAGAAGAACCAGGCCATCGGATTGACTGATCACTTGGGATTCACTAGCATGCACTCGTCTTCTGCAGTTCTGTATCTAGCTAGATCGAGGTACCAGCCCCTAGCTGATTGTGGCTCCAACCCCAAAAGGTACAGAAAGCAAAATATCAGTATCTGCAACTCTGATGTTTTGAATCGGGGACCTCTGGGGGTCGGCAGAAAACCCAAAAGGAGTTGACATTGTCGAATTGCATAAAAGCTAGGATTGTTTTAGGACCACTTTATAAGCCTTGTAAAGTATAGAATAATATAGAGTATTTCCTTAGATATGTCCTGTAGCCCGAGAAACTGAACCTCAAGTCCCTGCTTAAGCAAACCCACTGTCAGGACCAAGAACATCCATCTCGATGCCCAGCCAAGATCGAGGCCTGAGCTCGGAAACCGTTTAGGGTTTAACTCTTTGGGTTTAGGGTTAGGGTTTAGGGTTTAGGGTTCTCGGTTGGGGTCTTGGGCTTGTGACTGGTGTCCGGGGCTTAAGTGATTCGGGACCAGTAGAGTCCTCGTGCACGGATAAACATCATCTTAAGCTCCATCCAGAATCTAAGACCAGGTGCCATCATCTTAATTTGCACCAATCTATACCAATGGTCATTGCTCGTATAAACCTTTCCCACGTCCTGGACCCAAAGGCCAAGTCCCGTTGTGCCTGAAAGATCGCTACAATCCGACAAGCCTCATATCATCAAGCCGTACAATGCTGGAGCTCTGAAACCCCTTAGCTTTCAGCCTTTGCAAGAGCCCCATATATCACCCCATCCCAAATCCGTGAAGGCCAAAGCGCTAATTCAAATGATGCAAGCCCGGGGCCATAACATTCATAAATATAGTTCCTATATAGATTTAAACTAAACTATATCGATGCCAAACCCAACCTCACGTGTCGACCAAGGTTATGATAAAGCATGATCGAGTTCTGTGAACTTATTCATGATAATTGATCGTTCGATCTTTGCTTAGCCAAAGTAGAACCCTAAATTCTAGGAGGGCTATAAACCCTAAACCCTAAACCTTGCTGTTCCCCAAGAGGCCGAATGTTCACGTGAAGAAGCCACTCGTCGTGGCGATGACAGCGGCCAAGGTGGCCTTAGTTGGTTCTATTTAAGTAGGGAATGTAGGGTGTCAGAGTTAACTTAGGGTTCAGGGTATCAATCGGGATATGGGTATATATCTTTGCATGGTTGTGTACCTTATAATGACCTAACAGGAGAAGATCGACAAATGACACAAGAAGAAGAAACTCAGATAGAAGAAGAAGCCCAGGAACTGCTAAGACAAAGACAGGCAGAGGCAATCGTAGAGCAAGAGCTCAAAAAAGCACAGGCGGCAAAGGAAATGGCAGAAGCTCAGAAACACCAGGAAGTCCAGGATGCAAACGCAGCAGCAGAACGTGAAGCACAACGGGCACGTGCAGTCGCAGAACAACAAGCCAAGGAGCTCAAAAAAGCGCAAGATGCAAAAGCAGCAGCTGAACTTGAAGCCCAGAAACTTCAGGATGCACAGGCGGCACGGGCAATCGCAGAGCAACGAGCCAAGGATCTCAAAGAAGCACAGGCGGCAAAGGCAGCAGCGGAGCTTGAAGCTCAGAAACTCCAGGAAGCACACGAAGCACGGGCGATCGCAGAACAACGAGCCAAGGATCTCAAGGAAGCACAGGCCACAAAGGCGGCAGCGGAGCTTGAAGCTCAGAAACTCCAGGAAGCACAAGAGGCACGAGCAATCGCAGAACAACAAGCCAAGGATCTCAAGGAAGCACAAGAGGCACGGGCAGCAGCGGAGCTTCAAGCTCAGAAATTACAGGAAACACAGGCACGGGCACTCGCAGAACAACGAGCCAAGGAACTCAAGGAAGCACAAGAGGCACGAGCAATCGCACAACAACGAGCCAAGGATCTCCAGGAAGCACAAGAGGCACGAGCAGTCGCCGAACAACAAGTCAAGGATCTCAAGAAAGCACAAGAGGCACGGGCAATCGCAGAACAACAGGCCAAGGATCTTCAGGACGCACAAGAGGCACGGGCAATCGCAGAACAACAGGCCAAGGCATCACTACAAGTCCAGCAAAGTCCAGGGTCCGGTACAGTGACACCAGCAGAACCGATATCACGAGGTTGCTCATGGTCTCAAGATGCACAGCCTCGCCAGTTGTTCCCCGAAACTCCTAGCATTGCCACATCTCCTGCCCAGCCAAAGGCCCTGCCAGCAACAGCAGCACCGAAGGCTATGATGCCAACCGCAGCGAAAAGCAAGAATCCTGCACCACCCCCTGGCCTGAGTGAGGCTGCTATCTCCCGGCGGCTTTCCCGTGCGATGGAGCCTAACTCTAAGGGCATATTTAAGGTCTCAGAGGCAATCCGCACCCAATGGCGAGAGGACAAGAACTCCGTGATCCGCTTGTTCGCGAAACTGGACTACAACACGGACTGCAGCATGCTGTAGAATGTAAATTAATTTAGGGGGGTGTTAGTGAGTTTAGGGTTATATATAAGGGTTATATCGGATCCCCTAATTACGCAAGCCCAAACCCCTTAAGTTTGGTGGCAGGATCTTTTCGTTAAGAAGTTTTCGGTGAAAACCGAAAACCAGAAAGAGATGGAGCTGTCCGTGGACTTTGAGTTCTTGACGAAGAAAGAACTAGCAGATCCACCTTACAACCTCTCCCAGTCTCTAAGCTGAAATGGCCACTGCTTTTTGGGAAGATGGGGTATAGGTCATTACATATATTGAAAGTACGAGGCTAGGGCTAGGGATATACAATTGGGGTCCGGGAAACCCTTTCTTAAGGGAACAAAGCAGGGCATACATATTTTTTGGGACCGAGCTAATTATACGAAACTTCCTGTTCAGGGATCATAGATGAAATTATGGCGCCGCGATCTGTGATAGTACACATAAGGCACCCCGTGTAATTCTACCTTATGGTGATGTCACCCACCCATCCATCCATCCACCCATGCATCCATCCATCCATCCATCTCTCTCTGTC
>CAJNJA010016396.1:0-11365 GCA_905231915.1 Symbiodinium necroappetens | reverse complement strand
GGTTTGGAAGCCCGTACTTAGGTGCCTTCTTTTTTGGGATTTAGCGTGTTGTGTTGATTTTTCTGTCTTGTCAGTCTGTAGGGCTCCAAGGATTTCGCACTTTCGTGCCTTTTTGTTCATGCTTAGCACGCGCAATTTACGGTTCAGGTGTCTGGTTATGTCTCATGCTTCAGGCCGGGCTTTTGTGGCTGGGCATACCCTTATAGATCCCTTTCAGGAACCNNCCCTAAAACCCTAAACCCCTAACCTAAGCCCTTAACCCTCAATAGTCTCCTCCCTAACACCGGTATAGGAACCCTTATAGATCCCTTTCAGGAACCCCAAAAGGGACCCTAATTTAGAGAACTACCCATATAGTACCCTTGTAGAGCCATTATGGATCCCTGTCAACAAGTTCAAGAAGCAATCCTGATCCATCCTGACGCTGCTCCGTTGAACGTCCCAGGCCTGCGAGCGGAGAAACGAGATTGATTGTATTTTTGTGTCTTGGGAAACTTGCATATACATATACACACACACACATATATATATATATTTATATGCATATTTGTATGTATGCATCCTGCCTGCCTGACTGTGTGCCTGTCTATTGGTTTGTCTCTCTGCCTCTCTGTCTCTCTGTATGTCTGTATGTACGTACGTATGTAGGCGGGACGCTTGTGTGTGCACATCCACAGACTTGTTCACCCTCCAAACAACACAGTGGCTTCCCCCATGCAGTATTCAAGCATGAGTGCGGACTGCTCCGACTCTTTGTCTTACATTTCAGCTCGTCTGAAGGGTCATTCCGGAAGCCCTGGCGAGGATGTACATCCAAGAAGACGTTTGCTGGTCTGCCTTTCGTGTCTTCGACAGGCACGATGGGCTTGGGCTTGCGATTTAGGGTTTAGGGTTTAGGGTTGGGCCTTTGGCAGAGCCGTTTGGGCTCATTTAGGGATGACCCTCGGCCACAACGGTGGCTAATTTGAACTTCAATTCCGAAGCCCCGCCAAAAGCCCTAAACCCCCTAAAGCTCGAAACCCTAATGCCAATCGGGCGCCGGCAATCCTCCACTCCCCCAAACGCCCTAAAACCTAAACCCTAGACGTTGGTTAGCAAGTGGAAAGCCCCAATTGCTGGCTCCTCCTGGTAAGGAATTCTAGCTGCCTTCTAGCTGTCGGAAAAGAGCCCATAACAAACAAAAAACTAAACCCTAAACCCTAAACCCCAACCCCCTCCCCCCCCCAAAAAAAAAATCACGCCAAAAATAACACAAAAAAAACACAACCCAAACCCTGAAGAAGAGCCTCGGCCGGGTTGCAGGAACGGCGATGGAAAGATCTCCATGGAGGAGCTCCAGCAGGTCCTTGAAGCCATGCCTTACTATAATAGTATTTAGGGTTTAGGGTTTACTATAACAATATTTAGGGTTTAGGGTCTACTGTAGTATTAGGACAGTTGAAGGCTTTGGGGTATTTCGGGTTTAAGTACTATAGTGTTTAGGGCCTGAGGAGGGTATGTAGGGTTTACTAGAATAGTACTTAGGGTATAGGGTTTACTAGACTAGTATTTAGGGTTTAGGGTTTACTATAATAGTATTTAGGGTTTAGGGTTTACTATAGTATTAGGACAGTTTAAGGCTTTGGGGTAGTTCGGGTTTAAGTACTATAGTGTTTAGGGCCTTAGGAGAGCTTCAGGGTTTAGGGTTTTTAGGGTTTACTATAGTATTTCGGGTCTAGGGTTTACTATAGTATTTAGGGTTTAGGGTTTACTATGGTATTTAGGGTTTAGGGCTTAGGGGTTTACTATATTATTTAGATTTTGGGGTTCAGGGTTTACTATAGTATTTAGGGTTTAGGGTTTAGGATTTACTATAGTATTTAGGGTTTAGGGTTTACTGTAGTATTTAGTATAGTATAGGTTGCATTTGGTGTTGTCTTCAAGGTGTAGGGCGAAGTTTAGGGCCTAGGGCTTTCACGGTTAGGGAGTTCAGGGTATTTGGGCTTTCAGGTTTTAGGGTTTAGGGTTTAGGGTTTTCAGGTTAAGTTTAAGCTTAGGGTTTATAGTGATGAACACTCTCAACTCGTCCTACGACCTGATGCATTCACATATCTTGGAACATGCACTTGTGGCGACATCAAGAATGTCAGGTTTCGAGAAACCCGACCCTCTTCACTGTTACGATACTCTACAGTGCTCCTTCGTTCGTGACCTCATTCTTTGTTTTCAAAAAGGGGCCAACTGTCAACCACAAAAGAAGTACAATGGAGATCATAGGTAAGCCCAGATCAGATCGTGTACCTTGCTCTGCTTACTGTCAGGTGCTTTGTGCTCAAGACGTCGAGGAGGTAGTCGGTACGAAGGCGCGGCAACTCGTACAGTGTTGAAGGCTGGGGCGTTGGTTTTAGGAGGAATGCTTTTTGTTGATTTCTCATGTGTCTCTCTTGTCACACAAATTCAACACGTGACAGAGCCACTGATCTCTGAAGCAAACACCTGTCAACTATCAGGCCATCGCCGAGCTGATGCTAGAGGTGGACGGCAACGGTGATGGCTTCATCGACTTCAAGGAAGCTACCCTAAACCCTAGACCCCTGCATCTTGCCGATACCCAGGAAGAGGCAGATCCCGTAAACCCCCAGCTCTTGGGGTTTGGGGTGTAGGGTCTCAGGGTTTAAACCCCTGAGGCCCTAAAAGCGCTATGCCGTAGAACCCCAAGGTCGCTGAAATGTCCTGCAGGAGTTCATGACGATGATGCGTGACCACGCGAAGGGTGGTGGAGGGGTGGCCACATACTCAGTGGTTTAGGGTTTCGGGTTTAGGCTAAGCATATCGAGGCTTAGTCAGTATCAGCCAAATGCCTATGATGTTACTGTCTCTATGGCAATCATCACCATCATCGTCTAAGTTTCTGCATTTTTCGCCACTCATGTTATTTTTGTGCTTGCTGCTTGCTGTTCCGACGCGACTTTTGCCGGCGTCTCAGCTTCACGATTCTCGACGGTATTGCTACTCCCACTCGTCACTTCGATCTCCTGTTGTTTGTTCTATGCAGTCACGTCTAAGTAAGGGCACCATCATGAAGGAAGGCTTCTACCATGAATATTACTGCCAATACCACCGCCGCCACCACCACTACTACCACCACTGCCACTACCATTACAGAAAACAACGTCAAGGGGGCCTGCGTTCCTTTGCACATAGAAAAACACACACAGACACACACACACACAGATATATATATATATATATACATACATACACACACACACACACGCCACAGGTCTAAAGAGACACATGCCGTCCAGCAGAGAGGCCGGAAAGCACGGGTGTCCATGACGCTGTGTGTTCTACCATAACAGCCACTACTGCCAGCCACTGCTACTCCTAAGACCTTTTCGTATCTTACAGAAGGCTTAGTCAAGGCTTGCAGCATTCCATTTTGCTCTCTCAAACCCTAAACCCTAAACCGTAAACCTTAAACCCTAAACCGTAAACCCTAAACCCCAAAGTCTGTGCCGCTGGGCCCAGGCCCATTCCACTGCGTGAGCTCCGCGCCGGTCAGGCGACCTCGCCGGGGCTCCAGGAGTGGTTCCCTGCGTTTCCAAACCGGGTTTAGGGTTTAGGGTTCAGGGTTTAGGGTTTAGGGTTCAGGGTTTAGGGTTTAGGGTTCAGGGTTTAGGGTTCAGGGTTCAGGGTTTAGGGTTCAGGGTGGGTTTTGGGTTTAGGGTTCAGGGATGAGTACTCTATGGGGCAAGATAACTAGAAGGCAGGTATATACTGCTACACCTATATAAATATAGCTGTTCTATTATGACCACTGCATAGGGCTAAGAAGGGGATACTAGTACTTTATCGTTTTACAGGGATCATAAGGGCATAGTACTACAAACTACCTGTTCATACCACTCTGGTAACCCGCCTCCAATCAGGCTTCTGTTTCACCCTGAGCGAAGAGCCCGTCCGCCACATGGACACGACTTCCGTCGAACCCCTTGCCTGTGGAACAGCACGTGCAACCAGTTCGATGGTACATGTAGCACATGAGAGTACCGACTTCCTCGGTTTACCCTAGACAGCTGGGTGTTTGACCAGCTCGGCACAAACATTTGCTCCACTTGCCGTTCTCAAGCAAGGCCTCTTTGTCGCGATTTTTCGCAGCCAGTACACATACCGGAAGGACAGTCGTTCTTCTACTTTGCGCTCGCATCGGCCAAGAAAGCCGTTGTCCGGCGAGTAGTGCGTTAAAGGTAGGAGGAGAGGTTTAACCTGAAGCATGAGTTCGTTTGGGGCAAGGGCCTCATCCTAAGGCAAGATGCCATGACGGCAAGGGGAGACTCAGTCAGAAAGACCATGCCAACCGTTGGGCATCGGGCCTCGCATCTCCGTTTAACTCATGTTGCGGTAGTACAAAAAGGAGCGATATTGCTCTTCAGCATCCTCGGTTTGTCTTGAGGCGGCTTCCAGGGGTCCAGTTTATCTGAGTTGCAGAGGCTTGGATGATTATGGGCAGAGTTTCCGTGACAATGGCTATAGTCCTATAGCCATAGTTTGCGTTTGCTGCGGCTCTTCATGACCCAGACGGCATACAAGAGGACGATGAGTTCGTGATTGGGGATTCTTAACTCATTTTGGGTGCTTGCTGGTTCTGAGAAAAGGTTGAGTGTAATTACTGCTGATACTGACATGGCATTGGTGAGTTGTTGGATGATGCCGAGGTGGCTGGAGATGGCGATTGCGGCTAAAGACGCGTGCATCATCACCAGCAACAACATAGCAGCATCATGACTCATGGCATAGCCGCTCCTATCATCACCACCGTCGTCAATATCAAAGCACTACAGTGTGGTCGCATTGATCGCCATGGCCGTCGCCATCATCATCATCATCATGATCATGATCATGATCATCCTGATCATCATCATCATCATTTTCTGCCTCCTATTTATCATCACCGTTTTTGTCGCCTGCTTCCAGCTTGCAAGAGCAGCATTCCCATCGTCATCGTCATTGACTTCACAAGCTCCTCTTTGCTCGGAGATTGTTTTCACCATTTCCGCCATCATCATCAGCACAGGTCCCTAAACCCTAAACCCTAAAGCCCTAAACCCTACACCCTAAACCCTACACCACCATCATCGACATGTCAGTCGGCAGTCTTCCTAGAAGCAATCATGCGAATCATGTCAGCCACGGTTCCTCTGCGCCGTGAGGGATCCAGGCTCCCATGCGAGTGCCAAGCGGAGCATACAACATCCGAAGCAAAGCTCCTGAACTCAGGCTTGTCCTAAGCTCCTTGTTTCTTGAGGTACTTCCTTTGCAAGCAGCTTCGTTATGTTTTAGGACCACAAAAGGATCGCGCTTCACGACAAGCCTTCTAGCGTGCAATGCGGCAGAGGGGGACTCATGCCATCAGTTATCGCCAAGGCAGCAATGAAGTAACCTAAACCCCAAGCTGTTCGGCCTTGACCCGAAACCCCGAAAAACCCTAAAGCCTATACCGGGCTATACCCCGAACAGGGTTATTAGAGATAGCTCCCCCGCCCCGCCTTCGCTGCTGTGCCTCCTTCAGCCTGTGGGTCCCTCAGTTATATGCGCACTCTCCGTTTGGGCGTAGGCTGTAGGGTTTCGGGTTCAGGGTTTAGGCACTCTAGTATTCTTGCAGAGTGCGATAGCCCCGGCACAGGCAGGTCACTTGCAAAGAAGCAGCCAAATTGGGCAATCCCAGGATTCTAGAGCTCAATTTTGCGGACTATACAGCGGTCTAAGGCGTGCCATCACCGTATCTTTTTTCCGTAGAAGCTTCAGATTCGACTGTCTTTTGCCGAGGTTGCGTTGTTTGTGACTGGCCGGCGCGTTTTTTGTGGAACCTTGGCCTGGATCCATCACAGGTTCGTACCGGAAGATGGATTAAACAAAACCAGGCCTAAATAATTGCCTATGCTATTTCGGGGGGGGGCTCCTTGCTACAATTGCAATTTATGATGTACCGCAAAGCCCTATTCTAGTTTTTTTAGGCCCCTACATTAGGGTTTGGTTGGGTTTGGGGCATAGGGTGCTTAGCCTTACCTGGACCCTGAGAAACCTGCCTTGTTAAAGGGATCCTTAGTAGGACTTCCCGGTTTATTGTCCTGAAAAAGATAGGTTCTTTAGGGTCTCGGTATTTTTGAGTTTATAGGGTTTAAGGGATGCAGCTTCATAGCACAGGTCTTGGGCCGCAAGGGCCAAACAAAGGCTGTTGACAGCCAAATGCCACAGCCTGCAGATTGAGTAATGCAGAGTGGCAGCGCACGTTCGAGAGCTCAACCAACAAAGACCAGTGGCATCAGGAAGCCGGTTTTGAATCAAGACAGAGTTAATTACAGCGAAGTGCCTGCCCCTATTACCTTACCCGACCCCATAGCCCCGACACCCCAAGCCCCATACCCTCAACCCTATACGCCATATCCACCAATAGCAGCAATAGCACATGCCAGGCAATTCAGATGCGCCCGGGCAGCAATCGCGCTGCTGAGGCCCCAAGCTCCTGAACTGAGGTCCGGCTAGCTCTGAAGCCAAGCTATTTCGTAGTTAGGGTTTAGGGTACTTCAAGACTTGGGACCTGAATATTTACTCGCACTGCTAGTATATAACATACCCCCAAACCTGTTTCATACTGGTAGGAGCACACGCGCACACAACGCTTTTCTAGTTACCAAGGCTCCTCTATGTTTATCTACTGCCCTTCTGCCACGAATTGTAAGCCTTGTTTGTTTTCGCAGGCGGATTTCGGACATCTACTTTGCTTTTGTAGTGCAGGGTGTGGGGGTCGCAGCACCTCGCTTTGAGAAGAGTCAGTTGAGACATGGGGGGGAGGGAGGGGGGGAGGGGTTGTGTAGCCTCGTGCAGAACACAAGAACGGTGGCTTTAAGGCTCTCAGACCTGGAAGCAACAAAGTCACGGAACCCCCCTGTGGCCTGCCCGAGCTCGTTTTGTTTTGTAGTTGTTTCCATGAGCTCCCACAGCAGAGGGAGCCTTTCGGAGTAACCCGAAACCTTTTGATAGGGTCCCCAAGATTCATTCAGGGTTTAGGGTTAGGGTTTGATTGGGATTTATAAGTCAAGGACGGAAGATGGCTTCGGGCTCCTGAGGCCTACCTACACCTTCAGCTCCTTTAGTCACCGATTTGGGTCCTGCCATGGGTTCTGGGAATCTGAACCCGAAGACTGTAGCCGAGCATTCATGCCAGCACTGGAGACGAAACAGCTGCCCAGGCAAGAATGGTAGCTGCAATCCGACTGGTAACATCACAGTATGTAGCTCACGCCCAATATGCAGGCTTGAAGTCGCATTAGGCACAACTGGCGCGAATGATTCGTTTACCGCACGCAAAAACTTCAAGCATATTCATATGAGTGGCATATTCGGATTGTATGTGGTCAGATTAGGATTCTTCTGCTTGAAATCGTGTTGTTATTCTTTGACTTGGTACTCACCCCGCCAGGCTCTTTGTCTGCTTGGTTGTGTGCTTCTGCGGTGCGCTCGGTGTGCAACTTGAAAAGAAGGGTTTGGGAAGGTTTACCTTGAACCCTAGACCCTGCAAGCCCTAAGCCCTGAACCGTGAACCCAAGCGAAGTGTTTACGTTTTCGGTTTGGGCCTGTGGAGTCATTCAGTCAATAAGGGTTGCAGCACTAGACCTTGAGCCCAAAGACTTCTCAAACTATGAAAACCGTCAGAACTCGAATTGTACTTCTAGTGCAATAAAACACATACATATACAAACATATATATACATATATATATAGAGAGAGAGAGAGAGTTTGAATCTAATGTAGTATAACATAGTATGATATAGTTTAACATACTAGCAGTACTAGCAGCACAAAGATCATATAACATAGCCGGAACTCCTAAACTCTAAACTCTAAACCCTAAACCCCTAAACCCCTAAACCCCTAAGCCCTAAACTCTCCCTGGCTTCGCTTTTTCATGGCAGTCCGAGCCAAGGTCGGCGAGATCGGAGCGATCTGGGATTGCAGGCTCCGTCTCTGCCGATCCTCAAACTGTGCAAGCTGGAAGTCTGGGGTTCAGGGTTTAGGGCTTAAGGGTTCAGGGTTTAGGGGTCTAAGGGTTTAGGGTTTAGGGCTTAAGGGTTTAGGGGTCTAAGGGTTTAAGGGTTTAGGGCTTAAGGGTTTAGGGTTTAGGGCTCTAAGGGTTTAGGGGTCTAAGGGTTTAAGGGTTTAAGGGTTTTGGGGGTTGGGGGTGTAGGGTTTTTGGGGTTTGGTGGTTTGGGGATTTATGGTTTTGCCCCTGGGGCTTAGGGTTTGGAGTGGGCTGCTCTCAGGCGTGCTCCACCGTATGACAACGGTACCGGTGCTTGGTCGATTCTTGGGGTTCCCTGTTGATTCTTGGGGTTTGCGGGGTTTCTTCTAACTTCAAACAGGAGCCCATAAACAGATCGAGTTCTGCCTGCCTAGCCGGGACCCAGGTTGGGTTACACCACTTTCAAATTTCCTATCAACACCATTGACAGACGAGGATCGCCACCTTAGACCGCTACAGTAGCAAAGCAGACCGCCTTCCCCATAACTTCAAGAAGCCCCCACCCCTTCCCCGCATATGGTTTGGGTGGGTCCCCGGCCAGGGGCTGACCTGGAATTGGCTGCGCTGACTGCCAATGTTGTTGAGGCACCTGGAGGTTAACCTCCTCACGGCTGAGGGTTTGAGGGCTTGATTGGGTGTGGAAGGTTTGCGACTTCGGTGCTTGACTGCAGGGGTTTGGTAGTGTTATCAAGGTATCCCCGCAAGGTTCTTGTTGTTGGAAGACCTCCGAAGCATAATATAGGGGCCTTAATCACTTACCTATGCTATTTTGGGGGTTTCTTATTATCATTGCACTACCCAAAACCCTATTAGATTCTACTTATGATGGCCCCTATGTTACTTCCTGGCTTCGTGTTTGAGGTTTCCATGTGGTGCGGTGTAGTTGTTGTTGCCGACAGGCCTGCTCCTCCCATCCCCCCAAAGCCGAAAACCTTAAACCATAAACCCTAAGCCCTAAACCCTAAACCCCGAACACTAAACCGAGAAACCTAAACCCCGAACCCTTAGGCCCTTAGGCCCTTATAGGCTTTACCTGAAACCTATGTGGTTAGTTCTCCAACTTAGGATCCTTTTTGGGATCCTTCTTGTGAGGGTGTCCTACTATTTGGGGGACCCCAATTTAGAGAACTACTGTTGATGATATAAACCCTGCATTACCTTAGGGACTCTAAATTATGGGAATTGTGGTATATTCCTTATTATGGGTCATGCAGGATTTATATCATCAACCGCACCCATGCGACTCCTAAACCTGCAACCTTCACGTGATGTAGCTGAAGACTGGGACCTACCAGCCCTACACCCTGACATGTTTCTTTTTAATGTCAAGTCGTATCAATCCAAGTCTCCGCTGCAATTGGTATGCCGTACTCTAACGGCCCTAGTGTTCATGTATGTTTTGTAGCAAGGTGCATTCGAAGCTGTGGATAAGAAACAACTACCAGAAAAAAAGGCGTTCTGATTCTGAAACCCGCGCGGAGTCTGCAGTATGCGCTGACTTTTTCATTGAACGAGCAGCTCCAGCTCCATCCACTGCAGGAAGGGATTCTTCCCACTACCTATCAAGGTACCTGTGGTGGAGTGCCCTGCTCAGTTCTGGATGCCTCTGAAGAGGACGGCAAGTAACACCTACGAACCTAGCACAACTCTTCTGGGTGCCCATGCATTCCCACTGCCATGTGCTATCTGACAGGGTTGCTGATTAAGGCGACACCGCTGGTGACAGTCACGGTGATGAAGACATGGCCATCATTATGTTCATCATCATCATCATCATCGTCATCACCACCACACCTTTCTTCTGCATCATGATAAGCCGGATGTCGATGATCTGGAAGGACACATTCGCCATTGCAACCACGATGATGGCGGCTGTCATGCTGTTGCTGCTGACGACGACGACGATGATGATGGTGCTGTTTCCAGTAGTGGCCCTGTTTTCGTATACAGATGCAAATCGAGATCGTTTCTGACATGAGCATCTCAGGATGACATCATCAGTCTCATGCGTGTGCAAGAGCTCCTCGGCTTCAGTAAAGTATTGATCTTTCTTCCGCGTGCCGCGTCTTCTCTGGATAGGAGCCACCCCGCAGCGCAGCCCGTGAGACAGACAGTTTATCTCTACGGTAGACGAGGCATGGCGATGCAGTGTTGTAGTATTCGCAAGAGTCATGCGCCGCTGTCAAGGTGGAACGTGCGCCAAAAAACCCTAAACCCCAATCCCAAAGCCTTGCGAGGTCGCCAGTCATGTCTGGAGCCAAGAAACCGTCGCGGCTGTTTCGATGATGTTCCATAAGGTTTCTAAGCTTCGTAGTATCTGCGAGTCGTTGCGGGATTGTATAACTGTTCTACGGGTACTATAAGTGTCCTCGAATTTGTTTATGATAAGTCCGGATTCTGCAATCGTTTCTTCTTAGGGTTCTTTGTTTGAGATCGCCTTAGGTCTGAAACTCCAATATTGATGTCAGGGCGGGCGCTGGCAGACCAGAATCCAGATGATAACATACACCAGCTGGCATGTGCAATGTTACAAACATGTACATGCATACCTATATAGAAGCATATATGACACATGTGTGTGTGTACCTATAGCTAATATATCTACCTATCTATCTATTTATATCTACATTGTATATATATATGTATATATATATATATGTTTGTTTAATGCAGTGTGATCGAAACTCAAAGCTGCCAGTTCGCATTTCGGGGCAAGAACGAGGCCCTGGCAAAAGATCTTCAGCGTTGCTGGCATCTACATCAAGGCACCCCGACAGGGTTTAGGGTTTAGGGCACCCCGACCGTGTTTCGGCCTTAGGGTACATGGGGCATAGGCTATGAGGGAGCCTTAAGGGAAGCCTCGTGGGATCCCTTAAACTAAAGGCTGGGGTATGAGGCTTACTTAGGTTTAGGGTATGCGGTTGTAGGGTTTATGAGGGTTTATGGTTTATAGGGTATGAGGAGTTTTCAAGAAAGCCGGAGTCCTTGAAGAACCGGGAGCTGGTTTGAAGGGCCCATCCCCTAGAGTTTATAGGGTTTTTAGGGTTTAGGGCCCTTACTGCGCCGGGCCAATAGTTCGACCCACTCGCTGCAACAACAATGTTGACCCCTGCCCCCACCCTCTCCCCCGTAGACTCCTAACACACGTGAGCCCTGGGGCCTCCTCCGGAACTAAAAAGTATTATAATTTTAAAACGGGGTAGAAATTACTCCGCTAGCCTGCGTAGGGTAAACGACACTTTGAGGCACTCCGCTACTCCGCAAGAGCTTGTATGTTAGATAATAGACTTGTAGCTCGAAACT